>ML104239.1:0-88460 GCA_003697995.1 Taxidea taxus jeffersonii | reverse complement strand
AAAAAAAAAAAAGAACAATCACCCCTTGCAGACTTTTTGTATTGGCTCTGGTAGAGAAAGACCTTCACCAGTAGTAGGTACAAGACTGCCTGTGAGATAGGGTACACAGCAATGACAGGTCCAGCATCAATCTAGAGATGTGTGGGGATAACTATAGGGGTTCTTTTTCTGGGGGGCCTGTGATGATACTGTTCCAGGGGGAGTGCAGTGCACCAGACCTGGAGGTATGTTATGCAGTAACTCCAGCCCTGGCAACAGGGTCAGCTTCAGGGCTGGCTTCAGCTGGGTGGGAGGAGTGGGTGCAGAGGCAGCTCCAGCTAGGGAAGTGTGGTGCTCAGCAGCATGGTCTTTGGGCAGTTTCGTGGGCATCAGCAAAGACTGTAGAAGTCCTCATTGGCAAAGGCAGTGTGTGTCTCCTGCAGGGGTAAGGGCTGCTGGGGTCCTCCAGCTCTCACCTCCCATCACAAGGGAAGTTACAACTGAAGGGATCCCTCTCCACACCAAACTGTGCTGAGCTAGAGAATGAGGCTGACACAGGTAAAATCCTTCCTATACTTTTCTATGCAGCTATTCTTAGTTTTTATGCTCCAACAAGTGGCTGCAATTTCTTAATTGTACTCTGGAACTTTCACAAAGCTATTTTCTTCCATGGGTAGTTGTTCAGCTATTGTTTTTGTCGGGGGAGGCAATGGGGATGGGACCTCCTAATCTCTAATCTTGCTGACATTGCTTCTATATGTATAACTCTACATAATTTTATTACATGTGTACATTCCTGTTACTACCAGTGCAATCAAGACATAAAACTATTCTATCATCACAAAGATCTCCCATCTTCTACCCCCTTTGTAATCACACCCACCCTTTCCAACCAGCCCTAATTTCTAACAACCACTAATCTGTTTTCCACGTCTGACTTTTTCATACAAAGAAAGTTACATAAATGGAATCACACAATATATTACATTTTGCGATTGACATTATTCACTCAAGATAATGTCTTTGATATTTACCCAAGTTGTTGCACGTATAAGTAACTAGTTTTTCCTTCTTATTTCTGAGTAGTATAAATGTACTACAAATGAACCATTCACCTATTGAGGGACACTTTGGTTGTTTCTAGTTTAGGACTATAACAAATAAAACTGCTGTGAACAATTGTGTACAGGTTTTTCTGCAAACATGAGCTTTCATTTCTTTGGGATAAATATGCAGAAGTGCAATTACTAGGTCATATGGTAAGTGTTTGCCTAGTTTTTTAAAGAGTCTGCTGAACTGTTTTCCACAATGGTTGTACCATTTTAATTCTCACAAGCGATGTGCGAGGGAACTAGATTCTCCACATCCTCACCAGTCTTCCATATTGTTACTATTTTTTTTTTATTTTAGCTGTTCTAATTATAGTGACCTTGAACATCTTTTTATGTGCTTACTTGCCATTAGTATACTCTCTTTAGTGAAATGTCTCTTTATATCTTTTTCTCATTTTCGTACTGAATTTTTTCTGTTCTTAATGTCATGCTTGAGAGTTCTTAACATACTCTAAGTATGTGTCCTTTGTCAAAATTGCGGTTTGCAAATATTTTCCCCAGTCTGTCACTTGTCTTTTCATCCTTTAACAGTGTGCTTTACAGAGCAAAAGTTTTCTATTTTGACAGTCCACTATATCAGTTTTGTCTATTGTAAATCAGTATTTTGGGATCATACCTAAGAACTACTCATGGAACTCTGGGTACCAGAGTTTTTCTCTTATATTGTCTTCTAAAAGTTTTATAGTTTTGTATTTCAAATCTATCATTCATTTCAAGTTAATGTTTATATTGGGTATGAATTTTAGGCTGAGTTTTATTTTTTTCCTATAATATTCAATTTCACTAACACCATTTATAAAAAGATTATCCTTTCTCCATTAAATTGCTTTTGCACTTTTGCAGAATAACAGTTGGTAGTATGTATATGGAACTATTTCTGGGTTTTATATTCTTTTTTATCGATTTATGAGTTTATCCCTCTGCTAATGTCACATAGTCTTTTATGATTCTAGCTATATAATAAGTTTTGAAAGAAACTATATAATAATATAATAAAATAGATGATAAGCTATATAGTTATATAAAAGAACTTATATAATAAGTTCTGAAATAAGAATTTCAGAATTCTTTTAGCTCTTCTAATCCTCTTGTCTTTCCATATAAATATTAAAATAATCACATCCACATCTACAAAAACATATTTCTAGGATTTGGGTAGGAATTATGTTAAATCTGTATCTCAAAATATGGAGAGAACTGACATACTGTGTTGAGTGTTCCCATTCATAGATACAGACTATCTCTCAGTAGTAGGTTTTTTTTGTTTGTTTTTTGGTTTTCAGCATACAAATCCTGTACATATTTTGTTAAATATACAACTAAGTATTTATTTCACTTTTTTGAGCAATTGTAAATGGTATTGAATTTTAAATTTTGGTCTCCACATACTCATTGCTAGTATATAAAATACAATTGATGTTTGTATGTTTTCCTCCTATCTTGTGGCCTTGCTGAACTCATTGATTATAGAACTTCCATGTATGAGCTCATTGATTATAGAACTTCTATGTATGTGTGAATAGAGTTCTTGGGATTCTTATGTAAACTATCATATTATCCACAAATAGGAACAGTGTATTACTTCTTCCAAGTTATATGCCTTTATTTCCTTTCTTGTCCTTCCTAAACTAAGTTGATTATCAGTGGTTAGAGTACATATACTTCCTTTTTCTTGATCGTAGGGGAAAAGGACTTGGGTTTTCATCATTAAGCATAATGTTATTTGTAGGGTTTTTTTTTTTTTTTGGCAGATGTTCTTTATCAAATTAAAGATGTTCCTTCTTTATTCTACTTTCCTGAGAGTTTTTGTCATGAATGCATGTTGAATTTTGTCAAAGGCTTTTTCTGATTCGGTGAATAAAATCATGTGATTTTTCTCTTTAGCCTTTTGATAGGGTGGATTACATTGATCAGGTTTCAGATAGTGAATCAGCATTGCATCTTGGTAAAACACCATTTAGTTATGGTGTATAATTCTTTTTATATATTGCTGAATTTATATATTACTGAATTCTGAATTTTTATATATTGCTAATTTTTGCATCTATATTCACAGGTGATATTAATCTGTAGTTTTCTTTTTTTGCTGTTTTGTGTTGTTTTGATATCAGCATAATACTACCTTCATTGAATGAGTTAGAATGTGCTTCTCCTTCTAATTTCTGGAAGAGATGGAATTTTCATTAAACCAAAGTTTAGTAGAATTCTTTGGTGAAACTGTCTGAGCCTAGAGATTTCTTTCTCAGGGGGGGTTTAGATAAAAATTCAATTTACCTAGTAATTATCGTCAAATTCACATTGCTTATTTTATATTGGGCGAGTTATGGTAGTTTCAATTAAGTTGTCAAACTTATATGCACAGAGTTTTCTTTGTATTCCTTTTTTACCATTCCCATGAATGCAGGATATGTTGTGATAACCTGTGTTTCATTCCTCATACTAGTAATTTGTACTTTCTTTTGTTTCTTCTTTGGTCTTCCTAGAGGTATGTCAGTTTTATTCATCTTTACCCAAAAAACCTTTGGTTTTACTGATTTTTTCTATTGTATTTTGCCTTCGGTTTGATGGATTTCTGTTCTTATCTATATTAATGCCTTCTGCTTACTTCAGTTTCAGTTCATCCTTCCTCTAGTACTTAGAGGTGAGAGCTTAGAATATTTGGGACTTTCCTCTAATGTAAACACTTTAGTGCTATAAATTTTGTTCTTAATGCTGCTTTAGCTGTGTCCTGCAAATTTTGATATATTTTGTTTTTATTTTCATTCACTTTAATGTGCTTTTTAAATTGACCTTCATATTTTCTTCTTAATCTGTAGGCTATTTAGAAGTATATTGTTTAATTTGTAAATTTGAAATTTTTTTCTGTTATCATTTTGTAATCAGTTTCTGGTTTCATTCTGTTATAGTCAAAGAACATGCTCTGTATAATTTTTTTTTAAACTTGCATAATCTATCCTGGGGCAAGATTCCTGTCAGCCTGTGGGCTTATGAAACTAGAAAACAAGAAATATAATAGTAGGACAAGTATAGGATACTAGTTACTGATGTTCCCATTTCAAATAAGAGAAAATGGAAGGTGAAAAGTACCTGTTGGTAGCAATTTAGACACCCAACTGGGCAAATTCCATTAGGTTTTAGGGCCTGGAAATAATCATCTGCGTTCACTGATTCACCTTGGTTTCTCACTTTGCCTTCTGGGCTCCTGGCTCCATCCTCTGAAATTCTCTCTCTTTTTTTTTTTTTTTTCCCATAAAAGGTAGCAGTTATCTGCAACTGAGTAGTTCCATCAGCCTCTTTCCTGTCTGAAGGACTGTGGGAGTCTGACCCCGTGGGCAGCCTTCATTTTGTTCTGTCTTTACCCATTTCAGTTCAGTGTTTCTGCCAAGATCCTTGTGGGTTTCTCATGTATACCTCAGCTTCACTCTATTAAAAAGAGGCTCCTCCAAAAATCATTCCCAGATAATGCCGTATCTATTCCTGGTTTTTGCTTAGATGGCTGAGGAGATCCATTAATCAAATTCCTACTCTTGGGAGAGCCCCTGTGTGACTGAGTACTCCAACCTTTCTATCCTTCTGAGGTACTACCAAAAGGTTATCCAACCACACTCTTAGCTTTCTCTCAGAGTATGCCTTCCTGACAGTGAATCTCTTAAACTTTAGCATCTTTGGCAGTGTGAATAGGATAAGAATTTCCTAAATCATCAAGCCCTAATTCCTTTTTGCTCAATACTTCTTACCTCAGTTTAGCTCTTTGCTCTCACATTTTACTTACAGGTAGCAAGAAAGAACCCTGCTTCACCTTCAGTACTCTGCTTGAAGATCTCAGCTAAATATTGACAAATTCTCTCTCCTTTGACCAAACTTTAGGTCAGGCTGCTCTGAGTCCTCTTTCAACTAGGCCTTGACCTTGAGCTCTGTCCTTGGCCTATATAGTTTAGTGTTAGCAAGAATCCTGCTGGGTCAGTTTAGTGAAAATCCCCACCCTTGATAATCTGACAAATTCATTATCCCGAACCTTTGTTCGGGATTTTTGTCTTCAGCAAAAATCCTGTCAAGTTGGTTTAACCAGAATCCCCCTACCCCTGGTGTTTTTTTCGTAGGAATGTTCCATCCACTTACCCCACCCTGTTCCTTGGCTGTAAATCTCCACAGGTCCTTGTAACAGCTCAATCTCTTGCTCAGCTCAGGCCCTGATCACCGCTTCCCCCCTCTTTAGTCACAGCCTTACTTACTCTCTTTAGCAAGTGTCCTGAAATAGACTTTTCTTCAACAGTGTTTAAGTCCATCACTTATAAATCTGCTTTCTACAAAAAAATAGGAAACAATTCACCTAAGCCACTATGTAAATTATACCAGCTACTCTGCTATATAACAAAGATCCCTTTTCCTCCAATTCTCAGTAACATTTTTCTAATTTCCTTTCAAGCCTTAATGTCTTTGTTTCTATTAATGGTGTTGATATTTTTTTTTTTCTCAACCTTGCCCTGCACTTCATTCTGAGTCCTTACTAACAGAGCCATTAATATCTGTATTTCAACTAACAGTCTGTTCAAGACAATCTAAGCTTTTTCTGTCATTCTCCTTAAAATTCTTCTAGCCTTGGGGCACCTGGGTGACTCAGTCAGTTGGGCATCAGACTCCTGATCTCAGGGTCATGAGTTCAAGCCCCACAGTGGGCTCCACATTGGGTATGGAGCCTACTTAAAAAAAAAAAAAATCCTTTACCCAATTCTAAAGCAACTTCTACATTTTTAGGTATTGTTTTATAGCAGCACCCCACCCTTGGTACCAAAATCTATACTCATTTCCTACTGATGCCCTAAAAAATTACCATAATCTTAGTGGCTTAAAACAATACAAATTTGTTATCATCTAGTTCTGGAAGTAAGAATTCTGAAAATGAGGCTCATTGGGCTAAAATCAAGGTGTCAGCAGGATATTCATTCTGGAGCCTCTTTGGGAGTCCCTTCCTTGCTTTTTCTAGCTTCCAGGGGCTTCCTGAAATCCTTTTCAGGAAAGCAGTTGTTTTCTAAAAGTTCTCTGTATTGTTAGGCTGTCTCTTCCTTCACCTTTTGACTAGAGCGCGCTTAGCCTGGGACTTTTTTTTGTTGGCACACATTTATTATTCTAGGTTGCCAACTTCTCCAGCACCCAGTCTGGGAGGATGAGGTAAAAATAAAACCCAGGAACTCACTGCTGAGTCATTCCTTAGGTCCCAAGGCCCCTATTGTGTTTGGCCTCTTCTCTCCAACTTTGAGTTATATCTTATATGTTATGCCCAGGGATTTTTAGTTGTCCTTAGAAGAAGTATGGGAAAAAACCTTCTGTCATCTTGTGAGACCATATTGTATCTTTTTAGGTTCTTCAAAGGCCCTCCACATATGGCCAATGTGTCAAGAACTTGAGAAAGCTTTTCTCTCTGGTGTCTTTTTTGTGATGCCCTTTGGAGGCAGCCTCCTATAAATAGGGCTATACTTTCTAGAATTATGTGTACCTCTGAGTCAGTCTTCCTCCTTTCATTCCCTTCTGCTGATTCTTGTTCTTTGATTTCTGGGATTCAGAGCCTCACACTGGTGGTAGAAATTAATGTAGAACTACTAAGGCTAGATGTTTCCTCAAAGAAGAGGGCTCAGTACAGAGTCACAAGATAAGCACTTAGGGAAGGAATAAGTTTTAGTTTACTTTGGTGACAAAAAATTTATTGCTTATGATTGTATTTCCATTTATGCTTCAGATGTTGTTTTTGGAAATTCCTTCCAAGTTATTGTAAGGTATACTTCCAGTCTTATTTTTGGTGTTATCTTGTAGTCTTTTGTGAATCTCCTAAGTATCAGAGAGGATATGTGTGGAAAGCCAATAAGCACATTATAAACAGGACTCTCGGATGAGTTGTTCTGACTGTCCCTTGTATGGTTCTACTTACATGTCCTATGAGCACATTACTTAGAGCTCAATGCATCCTAAATTAAGGCAAACCTGGGATCCAGCATTTCTTCTTACTTCCATCTCCTCGAGCTTTTCTTTCAGTTAATGATAACACTAATAATTCAGTTACCTAAGTCAGAAAACTGAAGGTCAAAACTCTGTCCTCATGCTCCGCCTCCACATGTGTTTTATTTCTTGGATCCTCTCAGTCTTCTCTGGCTTTGCCTGCATTTGGCCCCTCAGTCTCAGTCCCCTCAAACTGACTGATTCCAGTCTAAGCCCCCTTCAGTTTATCTTTACTCTGCTACCAGGTATCTTAAAGGTATGTCTTATCATGTTCTTTTCAAAAATTCTTCAATGGCTTCCCTCTCTAAGTATAAAAAAATAACATTCAAACAAAATATTCATAAAATACAAATTCTTCCCGATCCAGCCCAGTGTTCTCAAATCTGGATATTCCTTAGAATCACCTGAGCAGTTTTCAAGACTTAAAAGTTCCTGGACCTCACTCTTAAAAATTCTGATTTAATTGACATGGGTTGATGTCCAGGCTTTATTATTGTTACTGTTTTACTCTTTTTGTTGAGGTGAGACTAACATAAGATTAATATTTTATAAAAGTGAATAATTCAGAAGCATTCAGTATGTTCACATTGCTCTGTAACTACCCCCTCCATTTAATTCTAAATTGTTTATCACCTCAAAAGAAAACCACATTCTCTTTAAGCAGTTATCTCCCATTCTCCCCCTTACCCTGGCCTCTGGAAATCACCAGTCTTTGTTCTGTCTCTGTGTATTTAACAGTTCTGGATATTTCATCTCAATGTAATCATGAAATATGTGATCTTTTGTGTCTGGATTCCTTCACTTAGTCTAACGTTTTCAAGGTTCTTCCATGTTGCGACATGGATCAGTACTTCATTCTTTTTATGGCTGAATAATATTCCATTATATGTTTATGCAGTTCATTCATCCATTAATCCATTGATGGGTATTTGGCAGTTTCCACCTTTTGGCTATTGTGAACAGTGCTACCATGAGCATGAATGAAAATGGATTTGAGTACCTCCTTTCAATCCTTTTGAAATATTCGGGAATAGAACTTCTAAGTTATATTGTAATTCTGTGTTTAGCATTTTACACAGTTTGCTGTGGAAAACACAGGAACTGAACCATTTTACGTTTTTCCCAGCAATGTATGAAGGTTCCAGTTATCTATGCTCTCACCAATACTTGTTATTTCCAGCTTTATTTTATTGTAGCCACCTTAGTAGGTGTGAAATGGTACCTCATTAGAATTTTGATTTGCACTTCCTAATGACTGATGAGGTAGGGCATCTTTTCATGTGCTTATTGGCCACTTGCATATTTGTTTAAAAAATGCCTATTTAAGTTTTTGCCTATTTTTTAATTGGGTTGTTTATATTATTTTGTTGTTTATTTATAATTCCTTATATATTCTGGATACTAGACCCATATGATATATGATATGCAAGTATTTTCTCCCACTCTGTAGGTTGTATTTTCACTTTCTTGATAATAATATCCCTAGGAGGGACGCCTGGGTGGCTCAGTTGGTTAAGCAGCTGCCTTCGGCTCAGGTCATGATCCTAGCGTCCTGGGATCGAGTCGCACATCAGGCTCCTTGCTCAGCAGGGAGCCTGCTTCTCCCTCTGCCTCTGCCTGCCACTCTGTCTGCCTGTGCTCTCTCTCTCTCTCTCTCTAACAAATAAATAAATTAAAAAAATATATATATCCCTAGGTGCACAAAGGTTTTTAGTTTTCAAGAAGTTGAATTTATTGATTTTTTATTTTGCTACTAATGCTTTGGTCATATCTAAGAATCCATTGCCAAAATAAAGGTCATGAAGATTTACCCCTCAGTTTCCTTCTAAGAGTTTTATGCTTCTAGTTCTTTGAGTTAATTTTGTATATGGTGTGAAGTAGGGGGTACAACTTCATTCTTTGTGTGTGTATATCCATTTATCCCAGATTTTTTTGAATTGAATGGCTTCAGCACCCTTGTTGCAAATCAGTTGTTCATAGACACATGAACTTATTTATTAGCTCTCTATTCTATTTCATTGGTCTGTATACGTTTCTTTATGCCAGTATCACACTGTTTTTGATTATTATATCATTGTAATAAGTTTGGAGTTAGAAAGTATGAATCCTCCAACTTTTTTTTTTCTTTATTAACATTACTTGGCTATTCAGAGCTCCTTATAATGCGTATACATTCGAGGAGGGCTTTCAACTTTTGCAAAAATAAAAAAAGGCCACTGGTATTTTGATAGGGATTTTATTGAATCTGTAGATTGCCATCTTAACAGTTTTAAGTCTTCTAATCCATTAACATTGGATGTCTTTCCATTTATTTAGGTTTTCTTTAATTTCACCTTCATTTCAGTTATTGTACATTTCAGCCCCAGAATTTCTATTTGTTTCCTTTTTGTAATGTCTGTTTCTTTACAGCCATTCCCTATTTATTTATACATCATTTTTCTGGCTATGCTAGATTTTTTAGCATAATTAAGACAGTTGACTTAAAGTGATTTTTTAGTAAGTACAAATCTGTATTCCTCAGGCACAGTTTCTATACTTCTGTGAAGCGCCATGCTTTCCTGTTTCTTTGCATGCTTCATAATTTCTTGTTGAAAATTGGACATTGTAAATAGCATAATGTAGTAAATATGGAAATCAGGCTTTCCCCCCTTATATTTGTTTTTATTGTGTGCTGTGGGGTGTTTTTTGTTTAGTGACCCTTCCTTTAAAAAAAAAAAAGAAGATTTTATTTATTTATTTGAGACAGAGAGAGAAAAAGTGAGAGAGAGAGAGAGAGAGAGCACGAGCAGTGGGGAAGGGTAGAGAGAGAAGCAGACTCCCCACTGAGGAGGGAGTCCAATGCGGCACTTGATCCCAGGACCTTGGGATGATGAACTGAGCTGAAGGCAAACACTTAACCAAGCCACCCAGGCTCCTGTTAGTGACCCTTCTAAACTATTTTTGTTAAATGTGTTCTTTGTTATGTGTGGTCTCTGAAGCCTCTGTTCCTTTAGTTTGTATCTAGCTAGTGTTTTGAGAGTAATTTCCTTGAACACCAGGAGCTGGGGGGTGGGGGGAGAGACAAAGAAAGGAGATGAACAAGAAAGAGGAGGATGAGGAGACAAAACAAAAAGGCCAAAGGCACACACACACACCCACACACAACCTCTCCCAGTCTTTGCAGATTGACTCTGTGCTAGTGTACTATCAGTACTTAGCCAGGTCATTAAAAATACTGTCTCAGTGCTCATTCTGCTTGCACTGAGCCCAGAAATCAGCCAGAAGTGAGAACTTAAGGCCTTCTTGGTTCTTGTGTGACTATATATCCTGTCTTGGGTATGTGCATGGCCTTCTAAATTCCATAGTGTATACAGGTGCTTTTGTATACCCTAATTTTCTCACCAGCTTTCTCTCTTTTTGTCACTCTGTCATACACCTCAGTTGTAATCTTTTGTCCCAGGAGACTACAGGTTGCTAGTTCATCTTAGAATGATTTCAGGTATGCCTGCTGCTTTTCCAGCCTGAGCTCTGAGGTGGAATAAAAACAAGTGCTTCCTGTCTGTCCTTCAGTTAGTTAAAACACAAGGACACAATTCTTTGCAAATAAGTTCTGCCCTGCCCTGCTCCTCCCAGAGCGGGAGACCAGGGTCCCACCTTGGGAATATGCGTGGCCATCTTCAGGACCACGGCTGAGCTGGGGAAGGGGTATGGCAACGTGTCAAAATGCCATGAAGCTTTTCTATCATTTTTCATTTGTCCTTCATTCAGCACTGGCAAAGATGGTTCCATGATAGTTTCCCTTTGATTTTTTTATTTTTTTATTTTTTAATGCTTCTGTGGAGGAATGAGTGCTTATAGTTGCCTACTTCCTCAATTTAACTGACCTCTTACTATTTTTTAAAGCCTTTTTTATTATTTTTGAAAAGATGATTCTCATGAGCAGCCCAGATAAGAACTGCTGTGGCCACAGTCTTCCTCTCCACAGTCATCTGTCACCACAGTCTCTCCAGTTCTTTCAAACCATTTATGGCCGCAGCCTGCTAGTGAATTCATTGTATCTGAGATTTCCACTTAAAGTACACTATCATTTCTGACTTTTCTGGAGAGAGTCGCACCAGCTTTCCTTTCCACCACTTTCATGATTGTCTACTTGTTTACTTTCTTAACTGAATGGAATCTTGGAGGGCAAGCATTTCCACATATATGTATATATATGCGTGCATATATATGGAAATGCCTAAATATATAAATCTATATTTAATATATATTTAATATATATTAATATATTTAATGTATATTTATGTATAATATATTATACATACAATAATATATATTTTATATATATAATGCTTAAATATATATAAAATATTTACCATATCTTGATCTAAAGTAAAACACTGACAGTTTTCTCCTCCCCTTCCTTTTTCTCCTTTCTTTCTCATTTTCTCTCAGGCAACACCGGCCCCGGCAAGGCATAATCAAAGACTATAAGTGAAAAATAACTGTAATAGGAGAAATTGTCCTCAGCTGCCAGATCGCATGAGTTCAGTAACTGGAGATCCTACCTCATTTTAAATACACACATTTCCTTGTATCCTGGGATGTCGTGGGATGGATGCCTCTGATGTCCATGTGCTATAGCCCTGGTGCCACTCTGTTCTGTCATCTCTTCACCTTAACTGCTGCTCCTCTTGCTCTTGCAGACTAGAGATGTGCCACTTCTCCCTGTAACTGTCAACATGGTGCAAAGTGCTGTTTCTCACTTTACTGGTGATCCAGGTTTTCTGGTAGCTATCAATTCAGGTAGTAGTGATGGAGCCAAGCATTAACTCTAGCTCCTACACCTACATTTGAAAAAATTTGTTGATTTAAGAAGTATCATTGTCTCTCAAACAGAGGGGCCTTGTCACCTCAGATTTTATAGAATTTAGCATTTAAAATACTCTAGAAGACTTAGTCTTTTGACATTCATATTCGCAAAGGCCTCTTATGTTAAAAATGCTGATTGTCACCATCCTCCTCTCTCTTAGGTTCAGAATCAGTGGTTCTGGGTGGAGCTCAGGGATTTTAATGTGTGACACATGCCCCAGGTGATTCTGATGCCTGCTGTCTTTGGACAGCACACTGATGATCAGTGTCACAAGGGGTATTGCTTAGTTGTGAGATTCCAAGCATGAGAATAGTATGCACTTAAAATTCACTGCCAGGTTCACTAATCCAAATATTTATTTATAATGATCTCTAAAAACGTTTTTTTTTTTTTTCTTAAATTTCCATGTTCAGACTGTATCAAAGTGACATGTTCATGGTTAATAAAAAACAAATCTTCCTGAAAAACTTAAAGCCAACAGTCCCTTTACCCATCCTTCCTTACCTCTGCCCCACTCTCCTCATGGGATACCACCTCTAATCATTCCCTTTTAAGTTCTAGTACTAATCATTTCCTTATTCTAAAATTACACATGAACCACTGTTTATTGATTATCATCTAATTTAGAGTTTTTCATCTTCTTCCAATAATAGATATAGAAACTGTTCCCTTACTACACTGTTGCTGCTCTCATTTTATTCCTGTGAAGTTATTGCTTCTACAATATCTTCTAATCTTTGGAAATGTGTATAAGCTTATGTTTCTTGCTATCAATCATAAACAGCCTCTTGATTCTCCACTTTATAAGAGAATGGCATTCACTTCCCCACTCTCTTTTCTTCCCTTCCCAACTTCCAATCTCTGTGAGTTCTCAAGGTCATATCATTTTTATTATTTGTAATAAAATTATAATTAAATTAGAAGGGTTGTTCGACATGCAAGTTGGTAAATATAGACTATAAAAAGGATGTAATGGAAAAACCACTACAAAATGAGAATTGTATAGTTTAGTTCAAGTATACATAGTTTTATACAACAAATTATGCAGAACATATATTAATGTTCTTAAATTGGTGTTTCCAAATTAGCTTTCAATATTTCATCACTTAGAACTAGTACAAAGTTTAGCCAGCTGGATTTATCTATTGCAGATTTTTCTTCTCTTGTTGTGTGGGTTCTTTTGACCCTCTTCCCAGTTTTTGCTTCATGTTCTTCTGTACCAAATGCTGCTGCTTCCTTGTAGCTGAACCTCAAGTGGTCATTTAAGTGATTCTTGGTTTCAGTACCTCTAACTGTTCCAGATTTTAATTTCTATTAATAAATTCCATTTGATTTCTAAGGATATTTAATGCTTTCACAACACTGTAGGTAAAATACCTGATTCTGGTTTTATATCATCCAGAAAGCCTTCTTTTTCTAATTATGTGTATATGCTTTCCTGAATCTTACTAATCACAGTTCTTGTAGAAATATAACAGAACTCATACTACACAGTTTACATTTTACTGTCTTTCTTTCACTCTTATTTTTCATCTGAAAATTCAGTTTGTCAGTGAGGTTTTCCCTCTTGTCCCAGTCCTAGCTGCTGTACTCTGTATCCCAGGCCCTTGTTTTATTTTGTTCATAGCACTCATCCCCATGAGAAGTTGTGCCATTTATGCATTCGTGAGTCTTGCCCTGCTAGAATGTGAGTTCCTTGAGAGCAGGATCTCCCTCTCACAGATGTATCCTGAGAACCACAGTAATGCCTGGTGCAGATTCCTGAAGATTGCTACAAATCTTCAATGCAACAACATCCATTCTTTGAGAACCACTGCTTCGCACTATGCTCTCTCTCAGAAATGCTGTAACACCTCTGTGTTCTGCTTGGACTGTACTGATGGCACGTTTCTTATGTTTTCTGTAGGTGGAAAAAGGGACAGGTGTCACCTCTAGATTGAGTTTGAGGTTTAACAAAAAATGTTCACTAAGGCAGTAGGTCTCAAACTCCACTGTGCTTAAGAATCACATGGAGGAAAAAAAAGAAAAAAAGAATCACATGGAGAACTTGTTAAAACCAATTGGTGGGTTCTCTTCTCCAAGATTCTGACTTAGTAGATATGAATGGGACACATGAATTTGCATTTCTAACGAGCTCACAGGATCATACTGTGAAAACAATGTTCTAAGACAAATCCATATGTCTTTCCTGATTAGTGCCAATACATCTGTGGCTACAAGAACTGAGAGGTTTTGTTTTTTGTTTTGTTTTGTTTTACTATTTAACACTTTCACATAATTTCCTCCAAAGGGAGCATGGCATATTGCATTCTCTTCTCTCAATTTATGTGAAACAAGTGTACCCAGGTCAAGATATTTTGAGTAACAAGGTCCACTTTGTCCATCTCAAATCCACTTTCCCCTTTGTCTCAGAATGGAACCTGGACATGTCCTCTTTCTCCTATCTGAGGACAAGCACCTACCCACCCAGGGGCACATGGCAAATGATTAGAGGTAGTGTCTGTATCATCATCTTATCAGAGTCTTAGTCTCAGTTCTAAGCATGCCTGGTGAGTTACCTCTGAGATCAAAGCCCTTTTTGATATGTATCTCATTCTGTAAGGATTCCTGGTTGCTCACTCTGGCCTATGAAGACACCAGGATTAACACAGATTGGGAGTAGATGTTGGGACCCTAATTAAACTGGTAAGGCATGAAAAGAAATATTTCCCTTCCTGTGCTTAAATTAAATGAATAGGGTGAAATTTCTTTTTATCATACAACTATAAATTTAAGATTGAATTACAGTCTTACAAACCTTATTAATATAGAATGATAGATAGAACTTTTACTATTAAATCTGCCTCTTGTGGAGAACTCAAAAGAGTTAGAAGTGCAAAATATGCATCAAGTATTGTTGTATTATAAAAGTAATGTAGAGCTAGAGCACTTCTGCAAGGAAGGTTATAAGGCTGTGAAATAAGTTTTCCTGACCTTCACCCATTTACCCATTCCAGGCAGTATGAAGGATAGTGAAGAATTCTGAGTGGAATTGCAGGGCCAGTAGACTTTTGGGGGAAGAATTGGGGAGCTGTGGTCTCCCAGAACTCAGAGAAATAACAAAACTGCTACTAGATTCATTTGTCAACATATGGATGCGGAGTCACACAGGCTAAGTTTGAATGTCAGCTCAGCTTTATACAGCCATGTGCGCTGTATCTCTATGACTCTCTTTACTTTTCTGTAAAATGGAAATAATAGAGTACCACTTCTCAAGATAGTTAAAAGGTTTTAATAATAATAATTGTGAGGAACAATGCCTGACCCAGGGTTGTTATATATGTTGGAATATAACATTAATTCTTAAGTACCAGGGATTGTTTTTGTCTTTGGGGATGTAGCAGTGAATTATGGCCCACAGATGTTTATGGTTCTGACAGTTATCAGCTATGATTTGGGGGCCATAATTTAAACATCTCTGATTTTAACTCTAAAAACCTTTCCAGTTCCAAAATTCTATTAAAAAGGGAACTATTACTAAATTAACAAAGTACCTGTCAGTACCTCATTGATCATTTTCCTAATGTGATAGTTAATTTTATGTGTCAACTAGGCTAGGTAGGCCATTGTACATAGATACTTGGTCAAACACCAGTCTAGATGTTGCTTTGAGGCTATATTTTAGAGGAGATTTTCATTTAAATCAGTAGATTTTGAGTAAAGTAGATTATCTTTATTTATGTAGGCGGGCCTTATCCAATCAGTTAAAGGTCTTAAGAAAAAAAAAAGAAAGAAAGAAAAAGATTGAGGCCCTTTGAGAAAGTGGGAACGGCGCTCCAGACTGCTTTTGGACTTGAACTGCAGCATCACTTCCTTCCGTGTCTCCAGTCCGACAGACCGTCCTGCAGAGTTTGGGCCACCTAGGCCCCACAATCACTTGAGCCAATTCCTTAAAATAAATCTCTTTGTTTCTCTCTCTGTCTTCCAATAAATAGCTAGCTAGCTAGCTCTGTTTGTAGATACTTTATGTAGAGAGAGTATTTATATATATGTTTATATAGAGAAAGATACATGTCTATGTTTTTATTCTGTTGTTTCTGGAGAATCCTGACTAATATACTGTGTTTTGTCATTTGGGGATCATAAATAAGATCACATCAGTTAAACGTAATATTTATTAGCTGTTATGAAAAACTACACTGACTCATCCTTTTTAATTGCTTAAGTCATTAACGAGGGAGGTGAGTATATAATGTATAACCATTAGTAAATGTTGATTTATGTTAGTAGATGTTGATTCCTTTCCACATGTCTGGTTCCTCCACTTTCCTACTAAATTTGGATATTGCAAAGAGTTAAAAGAAAAAGTCCACACGTTTAATTTTCAAATAAACTGTTCTATATCCATCCAGAATGGAAAGCCATCACAAGCTTAGGTGTTTGAAGCTGCATCCTCCTCCTTCAAGGGACTTTCATGTGAACTGTGTCCTGTCCTTCCTTTGCCAGTTTGAAGTCCTCTTCTCACTCTTGCAGAACAATTTAAATAAATATTTAAGACCATGGTTATATTTTACTATTATACAGGTAAGCTTTAACTTCTATAGATGACCACATTGCAACATATTTCCTCTTTTCTTAAAAATTAACTTATCTCCTTTCCTGATATTTGCTGGTCATTGGGGCTGCAGAGGGTACTAACAGCCTCCCTGAATGCAGCTTGTTCAGTGTGGAGGAAGTGACAGGCCACCTATGTATACTGTGCTCCTCCCCCAGAGATTCAGTGGCAAGATCTCAAGCAACACCCAGAGTTTTAGGGGCTTCTTATCGTAGTGTGAAAAGAGATCTCTTTCCCTTTGTTATGTCCCAAATTTATATCAGAGCTCCAAGGGACCCCTGCCAAAGGATTTTTCAGTAGTCGTTTCATTTTCCATGCCAAATAGCACTTCAGGATAAATTTTTGGCACCAATTTCTCCATCTTCTTAGCAAAACTGTTCATTCTGTTGTGGGTTTTGGTGATGTGTTCCAAAGTTCTGAGAGCTTAAGACACAATACTCTCAGAAGAGGTAACCAGAAAAATGAACATACGTAATATGTCATGGGGATAACAATAATAACCTACCTGGGACGCCTGGGTGGCTCAGTTGGTTAAGCGGCTGCCTTCGGCTCAGGTCATGATCCCAGCGTCCTGGGATCGAGTCCCACTCGGGCTCCTTGCTTGGCAGGGAGCCTGCTTCTCCCTCTGCCTCTGCCTGCCTCTCTGTCTGCCTGTGCTCGCTCGCTCTCTCTCTCTCTAACTAATAAATAAATAAAATCTTTAAAAAAAAATAATAATAATAATAATAATAACCTACCTGATAGGTTTATCTAGAGGTTTGTGTAACTCTACTACTGGTAAAGTATTCAGAAAGTTGCCTAGCACATGATGAGTGCAAAATGTATCAATTTGTTAAGAAAACCCATGGTCAAACTTTGTGAAGGCTATACATGCAGCCCTTTCTTACACCATTAGTAGCTCCAAATCACAACTCTAACTTTCTTAGTTGAGTGCCCTGAGGGAAGAAGGGTGCCTGCTTTGTAACAAAAATAAAACAAAGTTTCAAGCACACAGAAACTCTAAAGCAAGATGTAAAGATCAAAGAGCATCTCATGTTCTCTTTTCTGTTTTGAAGTGTATCCCATGAGACTGAAATAGCATAACCACATGCTCCTTAAGGCAGTTTATCAAGGCTAGATATGCAGAGGTAAAAGAAACGCTGTTACATGGCAGAAGAGCCCAAGATCTGGGGTTTAGGAGTGTTCAAGTGTTTCCTGGAACATTTGGGAAATGGATTTTTTAAAGATTTCATTTATTTATTTATTTATTTATTTATTAGAGAGAGCACGAGCAGGGCAGAGAGAGGGCAGAAGGAGAAGCATCTCCCTGCTGAGCAGGGAACTGGATCTGGGGCTCCATCCCTGGACCCTGAAATCATGAGCTGAGCCAAAGGCAGACGTATAACCAACTGTGTAACTCAGGTGCCCCTGGAAATGGCTTTTTTGATACACATCTCATTTAATTCTGATGCAGGTGGTTTGGGGATCACTCTTGGAGAAACAGATCAATTCCTTTTTCAAATTCCAGTCAAATTCATAACTTTTAAAATATATTTTAATTGAGTTGAATAAGCTACCTGAGGTTTTCTGTTCTTTATCATTTTAGATGGAATGAAAATAAAAGGCCTAGTAACAGCTATTCTGGATTCTTACATGCAAAATATTGTTTTTCGGAAAAAACAGGTTCCTTTATTTAACATTGCTCACTTAACCCTTAATCTCACATTAGAGTCCTCAATTCTTTTATTGTTTTATAAACTACTAAGCAGCAATTGAGTGGCTCAAGCAACCCAAGTGCATATATTATAAAAAATAATATTATTTGAGTATGAGCATCATGTCTATGCAATAACTTAAGTTTAGTACATTGGGGTTTTGTTCAGTGCTTTTGCAGTATACCACAAAGTCCAACAATGTTTTAACCAGTTATATCAAAAATGTTTAAAAATTGATGAAAGCTCATGTCATTAAAATAACTATTCTTATATGCATAAGCTATATTAAAGTACATGAAACTGTGTTTTATTTCTTTGAGTCAATAAATATGGGAGTATTTGTGGGTGAATTTTATCTGTGGCTCAATGTATAACTTTATTCCTATATAAGTATTAGAAAATGGCACATGTTAGATAATTTTTTTAAATGCTATAAATAAATGTCACATCTCATAGAAATCATGGTTTTCCCAAAGATGAAAATTACAGGAAACAGGACCGTTGAATTCTAGGAAGTTAGTGTCTCTACAAAGGACAATGGTCTTTTAAATTTTGACTTCCTTTGAAGTCATGCCTTTTCAGATAAGCATGTGGGACAGTAGGTGGTTCTATACAATGATTTTTGGTTAGGTTGATGGTATTATGAAAGCTATGGCCTTTTCAGAATGCTCAAATTTACCATGTTTGAGCCCGGAACCCTACTTTGCTCTTAGTTGAAAATAAGGAATTAATAAAAAATCAACATTTGTTTTCTGAAGTATTCTTTTTTTGCTTAAAAAAAAAAAGGAATGACATATAGGGTTTTTTTTTGTTTTGTTTTTTGTTTTTAAGATTTATTTACTTGAGACAGAGAGCACGAGTTGGAGTGGGAAGTGGGCAGAATCAAAGGGAGAATCATACCCCTGATGAGCTGGGAGCCCAATATGGGGCTCAATCCCAGGATTCTGGGATCATGACCTGAGCAAAAGGCAGATGTTTAACTGACTGAGCCACCCAGGTGCCCCACCATTTAGTTTTATTAAAAATTCATCTTTCTGACTTCCACTATAACATGACAGAGACTTCAAATTTTCCTTTAAACAAGTAAGGTGAAACCATCATTTGCTAGTTAGAATCATTAATTCATGAAAATAACAAATCAGAGTGGAAGACGAAACATGAGAGACCACAGATTCTGGAAATCAAGTTGACGGTTTTGGAGGGGAGGGGGATGGGGGGATGAGTGAGCCTAGTGATGGGTATTAAGGAGGGCATGAATTACATGGAGCACTGGGTGTTATACGCAAACAATGAATCATGGAACACTACATCAGAAACGAATGATGTACTGTCTGGTGACATAACATAATAAAAAAAAAGTTGTAAGAAAATAGTAGATGATAAGGAGTGTATATGAAAGATAGGGGCTGTAGAAGAATCAGAGTGTCACACTGCATTGGAGAGAAATGAGAAGTTATTACCTCTATTTAAAATAAATTCTAGAGAGGGAGAAATCCCTCAGAAAATGCACAGAGTAAGTGATTAGCAACAGTTGAACAAAGGGCGGATGTTAAATCAGACAGCGTAAGGACTAAGTATATGTAAACTCAGGCCTGGAGTGATTTATTAAGGATGATATTTGTGGCCCAAGTGTAGAATCAGACATTTTCAAGAACAGCCCAGAGCATTCTCAGTGGCTTGGTCATAGGTGGGGACATTGTCTTTCTTGCCTAACCTATTTTCACAGCCTCTTAAGTGGCCACTCTGCCCACCTTCCATATACCCACCAGCACAACCTTCTACATAAATTCCTCCATATTTTGGCCATTGAAGGAAAAAAGTCCCACACTTCTTAATAAATTTAAGTTGCAACTTAAAGTTACAGAGTTTCAATTCTTGGAACCAAAAGCTCTTGGTAAAATTGGACAAACCTTGGCAATTTTATAGCCTATGGAAAACTAATAGCCCTAAAAGATTTATGGGATTCTAGGGCCTGTTCTGCCTCTACACTTCTGTTTCTGCACTGGTTGCCAGGACAACAAAAAGTTGTCCCATGTATGAAACCTAGCTCCTTTATGAGATTACACACACAAAATAATAGTAAAGATAATCTTGAAAAATAAACATAGATCTGCTCAGGAATGTGGAGGCTGCTGAAGGTCTGTGATCCTTGGGGAGAAACCATATATACTGTTTACAGTAGACACAAAGATTCTCTCCCTAGCCCATCTCTGCTGTCTCCTCACATTCTCCCATACACTTTTAAGGTAAAACAAACCTATATTATTGCTTGCCTGTGCAGGCACTAATAATGTTTTTGGTTGCCTGAACATAACTTTGGATTCTCACCAATCATCTAAAGGTACTCTGAAGAACTTTCCCCACTAAAGAGAGTTCTCTTGTGCTGGATATCTTCTTATGGTCCCTGATAATTTCTCTGACCTGTTCCATGGCCCAGCAAGCCTGTGGACCATATCAACAAGTCTCCCATCTTAAGCTTCCAGTTAGATTCAGTTAGTGGCAGGCACTGAAGATGGTGGAGGGCTGGGGGGGAAGGCAACGTCTAGATGCAACTTTCCCCAGTGGCATCTGGGCAGATCCCAGGGTGGGCTGTGTCTCTTCTGAATACTCTCTCTGAGTCTGACCATTCTTCTATTTCCACTACAGGCCTAGGGCTGGCAATGGGTTCCCAGGGAGCAGTGCTACCCCTTTTGGTGTCTTTAAACCCTGATCCACCTTTGTAAATAGTCTATTAACTCTCCTCAAATTACCCAGCTTGAATGTGCCAGCAAACTGACTTCCTGTGATGAATTACGTGCCTGCTGTTACGATGTAATTTCTCCACCTGACACCACATAGTGTATGAAACACTTTATGTTCCACCTTTCCTTGAACTAACAGTGTTGTAACTCTGTGCCTTCCTGTTTCCCCTCCTGCAATATAATGCTTTTTTCCCTCCTTTTCTCCCTAGCACTTATCTCTTCATCTTCAAGATCCCTCTCAAATGTCACTTATCTGGGTAGTCTTTTCTCTGGCTTCCCATCCAGCAGGACTTGGACTGTGTGCTCCAGTTATTTTGACATATTTGTCTTCCCCACAGGAATTATGTCTTCATTCATGCATTCATTCATTCCCCAAACAATGACTGACTGGCTTATTTCTACATTTCCCACACTGTTGTAAATCTGTAGGGATACGGCATTGAACAAAACAAAGTCCTTGCCCTCATGGAGCTTATGTTCTCTGGGAGAGACAGACAACAAATGAGTGAAAAATATATTTGTAGTACATGAGGTAGAGATAAATACCACAGAGATAAAGCAGGCTGAGGGGGGACCTGTGTAGTCTCCAAATGTGAATAGTTGTTGCCTGGAAGACCTCCTGAGAGAGAGTTGGTATTTGAGCAGAGCCCTGAGTGAAATGAAGATAATATCTGCAGGTAGGTCTTTTAGCCAAGGAAACAGCAGTGCATATGTCCTGAGGGAAAGAGGTGTGCTTAGTACTTGTGAAGAACATGGAGCCCAGTATGGGGTTGTGTGTGGGGGGGATGGAGTAGGATATGAAATAAGGGGGTACCAGGGAAGGTGAGCTCAGGGCAAGCCTCACAGCTCAAGATCCCAGATTTGGAAGCTCCTGGGGAAGCTGTGAGTAACAGATACCCTAACTTCATTATGCATTTTGTTACCCCCCGTGCCTTGTCCAGTGTCTGGATGAATGGAAGATTAAATTGTAGTAGTTCTCAGTTAATTCTGTGACCCAACCCCTTGCTCTTTAACCAATGTAACTGTCCTAAGTGTTACAAAAATAACTGTCTTTTCTTGGAGATGTACACCATGCAGTAGAGCTGACATCCAAGGTGACAAGGCTGGGAAGTGGCCAGCCCTGTCCCCAGCTAGTGTATGCCTGAGTGTCTCTCTTTCCTAATCTGCAAAGTTCTGTTCAAACTCAAACATCACGCAGCCTATTACAATAAATTTAAAGGCAATAGACTAAGATGCTATTTCACCTCTGTCAGAACCATCGAGTTTATTTTTCACAGATTGGCTAGTATTTCTAATTTCTTAGGTCAATTTTTATTGAATTAAAGAAATGAAGGTCAAAATAATGATTTTCACTAAATAAAACAGATGAGGATAATCCATGTATTAACAGAATTATCCCTTTGCTAAAAGATTTGTGAATTCATGAATCAAAATATGAAGTTATCCAAACAAGATAACTGATTTCCATATGTTTTACTTTTTGTAAATTTTAGTCTAAGGTAATTACTTGAGGCAATGATGAGTTAGATAAGAATAGAAAAAGTTCAGCCTCTAGTTCTGCACCAAATATTTATTAGTTTCCAGATAATGCAAATATTTGATCAGATATTGATTTGCTTCTAGTAGATATACTGGGCAATTGAGCATTCTGAAAGGAAAACATAAAAATATGTATATTTAAATTTCACAACTTTACTATTCTTAAAATCTTTTATTCCTAAAGTAAATAACACATCAAGAAACAAGTTATAATTAAACGTAAAATAGATTGGTCACAGAAAACTAAGCCTATGCCTTAATTAAATGCAACCAAGAAACACAGCTCTCTACCAGGATGGGAGTGTGGACTGGGAGCAGGTGGTCCTTGTCATTTTGGTAACATCACAGGGATTCACCCAAACCACTGTGACTGTGATGCATCCAGAGCTTGGTGACAGAAAAGTTTCGATCTCAGGAATTCACGTTGGCTCTATTCCAGTCATTGTTTCTTGCCTGTGAAGAAAATGAAAGTCTGTGCAAATTTAAGATGAAAATTGCTCCCTTAAAGATGGTTTAATTACATTTTTTTAATTTTGGAAATTGAATCTTTTTTAATAAATCAAATACAACAAATCCACTAGACATTGAGGAAAAAGACATGAGATTAAATTGCAATGTGAGACGTTCGGTTTAAGTAGAATGACCTTTGTCATTCTAAAAGCATATCAACATTGCAAACAGGTCGTTGAATGGTCCTAAGAAATATTTCTTGGGGTGCCTGGGTGGCTCATGGGTTAAGCCTCTGCTTACCTTTAAAAGGCAAAAAACATAGCCTCTGCCTTTGGCTCAGGTCATGATCTCAGGGTTCTGGGATCAAGCCCTGCATGGGCTCTCTGCTCAGCAGGGAGCCTGCTTCTCCCTCTCTCTCTGCCTACTTGTTATCTCTCTCTGTCAAATAAATAAATAAAATCTTTAAAAAAAAATTCTCCCTTAGTACATGCAGTAATGTGTTTTGAAATGGCTAAAGTATTTAGAAGTTTAAAAAGTGAAATTTTTAAGGAAATGATCAGTCTTCTATTTAAGTAATTGGGTTAAAAATTTTTAGAACTCATCTTTATCCATCATTATTAATACATTGATATTACATAAGAGCACCTCTTCTTTTCTCTTTTCTCTTTTTTTCTCTTCTCTTTTCCTTTTCTTTTCAGATCTTTTCAGATCTTTTTTATTCATTTGACAGTGAGAGAGAGCACAAGCAGTGGGAACTGCAGGCAGAGGGAGAAGGAGAAGCAGGCTCTCTGCTGAGCAAGGAGCCCAAAGCTGGGCTCGATCCCAGGATACTGGCATCATGACCTGAGCTGAGGGTAGTCGCTTAACTAACTCAACCACTCAGGCGCCCCAAGAGCTCATTTTCATTCTTCATCAATAGCTGTTATTTTAATATTCAAAAGAGAATTTGCATATTTGTTTTGTTTTTTTTTACTTTTTTGATTTTTTAGTTATGGTAAAATATACATAACAGATTTACTGTTTGAACCATTTTTAAGTGTATAGCTCTGTGGAATTAAGTACATTCATAGTGTTGTGCAACCATTACCACTATCCATCTCCAGACATTCTGCAGCATCTCAAACGGAAGTTTATAGCCCTTAAATAATAACTCCTCATTCCACCTTCCCCTGAAGTTTGGGAAACAACATTCTACTTTTTTTCTCTATGAATTTAACTACTTTAGGTACCTCATGTAAATGGAATCATATATTTGTCCTTTGGCTTATTTCACTTAGCATAATGTTTCCAAGGTTCATTCAGGTTTAGCATGTGCCAGAGTTGCCTTCCTTTTTAAGACTGAATAATATCCTATTGTATGCATATACCACATTTTGTTTATCAATTTACCCATTGATGGACATTTGGATTATTTCTATGTTTTGGCTACTGTGATAAATGCTATTATGAACATGGGCGTACAAATATCTGTTTGAGTCCCTGGTTCTAATTCTTTTGGGTATTTTCTCAGAAGTGGAATTATTGGATCATAATAGTAATTCTGTTTAATTTTTTTTTTTCTGAGGAACTTCCATAGTTTTCTGCAGCATGTGCATCATTTTCTATCACACCAGCAATGCACAACAGTTCCAATTTCTCCACATTCTTGCCAACATGTGTGGCTTTCTGTTATTATTTTCTTATGATAGCCATCCTAATGAGTGTGAATTGGTTGGTATTTCATTTTGGTTTTGATTTCCATTTCCCTAGTGATTGATGATGTTGAGCATCTTTTTGTATATTTATTGGCCATTTGTATGTCTTCTTTGGAGAAATGTCTATTCAAGACTTTTGCCCATTTTTAGTCAGGTTTATTTTTTGTTGCTTGTTGAGTTTTAGTTATTTATATATTATAGATATAAATTGTCAGATATATGATTTGCAAATATTTTTGCTTATTCTGTGGGTTGTCTTTCACTTTGTTGACAGTGCCTTTAGATGCACAAAAGTTTTCAATTTTGGTGAGGTCCAATGTATATTTTTCTTTTACTGTCTGTGATTTTGGCATTATTCTATATTTTTAAGAATTTTGCTCTTTCGGGGCGCCTGAGTGGCTCAGTCGGTTGGGCATCTGCCTTTGGCTCAGGTCATGATCCAGGAGTTGTGGGATCGAGCCCCGCATCAGGCTCCCTGCTTGGCAGGAGTCTGCTTCTCCCTCTGCCTTCTGCTCCCCATGCTTGTGCTCTCTCTCTCTCTCTCTCTCTCATTCTCGTTCTATCTCAAATAAATAAAATCGAAAAAAAAATAAGAAGAATTTTGCTCTTTAGAGATAATATATCATTTAAAATGCTAAAGAACTACATCATCTTTTGGGAAGAGACTGTTTTCACAACTAATGTGGCTATTAAAATGTAAAGATGAAAAGTAAATATTGACTACTAATAAAAAATACATAATAATAGTAGTTTCTCATTTAGTGAGTCAGTTGGTCAGTCAGCTAATCACTGGATATTTGGTGCCTACTTCAGTTATAATCATATGCTGTTTTTGACTAAGAGGAAAATCCTAATATAAAATGTCTTCTTAAAATATCATATAGCCTGGTTGAGGGAGAAAAAAGAAAAAGATAGTCCCTATATGATGTTCCCCAAAACAAAGGAAATCTGTAATAGTAACTCATCTTTATTGATAGCTTACCATATTTCTAACTCTCTATTATTCACTTTTCATGCTTTATCTCTTTTCATGATCGAAACTACATTGGTTACATGTCTCCATGTAACTAATACTAATTTCATTAGACATGTAGGAAAGCTGAAGCCCAGTGAAATATAGTCTTGCACTAGTAAACAACAAAGTGTTACTCAGTGCACACCTCTTTGATGCCTGTGGTCGAATATAAACTCTGTGTGGTCAGGGCATGGGCTGTCTTGTTCACTTCTGTATCTCTGCAACATTGGTGTTTCTCAGTTAGTGTTTATGCCTGGGTCTTGGAAGGAAAAACCTTAATATTTGGTTCTTGTTTTTTTTAAGATTTTATTTATTTACTTATTTGACAGAGATCACAAGTAGGCAGAGAAAGAGGAGGAAGCAGGGTCCCTGCTGAGCAGGGAGCCTGATGAGGGGCTCGATCCCAGGACCCTGGGATCATGACCTGAGCCGAAGGCAGAGGCTTTAACCCACTGAGCCACCCAGGCGCCCCTTAATATTTGGTTCTTAACGATTCTTCTATATCATAAGAAAGAAGAAAACTTTTCCCTTCTCCCTAAATATAAACACAAAGGGAACCCAATTTACATTGCTGCTAATTTCATCCCTTGGATCTTGGGACATCTCATGTCTTTATTCATACTCCACTTTGATGAAGGTTGATGAAGACAAAACCCTTGCAAGGAAATCTCATCTGTTTGAACAGATGGTACCATGGTTTACTCATAATAATCTTTTAGAAAGTTCTCTAAGTCACATTTTAAATGTTAGTGTAAAATTGCTGTGAGTTTCTTTATTTGCTTAGCAAAACTTTAGCCAAAGTGGGTGGAGATATGGCAGCAGGCTCATGTACTCTGCTTCATCACCACAGGAAAAAACAGGTAACATTTTATAGTGTTAGGATCAAATATCCTGCATAAACAAAACATGTAAACAGAGGTTTCGTATGAAATATTCCAGTTAGTTGTATAGCCTTGGGTAAGTCACCTGACTTCCCTGGGCCATGATTCACTCTATATTAAGAAATAATCCTCAGAATAACTTTGATATCCCTTGAATCTTGTATTGTTATATAGGTAAATTTAGGAGTGAATTTTAAATTGAACATAATATTCTTCTGAAAAATTGTTTTATCAATCTTTGGAGAAAGAACTCAATAATGAGGTCTTCTTAAATTAAAATTGATGTTACAAAACAACTCCAAAGCAGTTAACAAAGTGGCAACAATTAACAAATTATTATCTATGACTAATTACTTTGTAAATGGAATAGGGGTGCCTGGGTGGCTCAGTCAGTTAAGCATCTGCTCAGGTCATGATCCCCGGGTTGTAGGATCTAGCTCCGCATCGGCCTCCCTGCTCAGCAGGGAGCCTGCTTCTCTCTCTCCCACTCCCCCTTCTTATAAGCTCTCTCTCTTCCTCTCTCCTCTGTCAAATAAATAAAATCTTTAAGAAAACGTAAATGGACTAAATATTCCAGTCAAAAGGCATAGAGTGGCTAAATGGATAGAAAAACAGGTTTGCTGCCTATAAGAGACTTACTTCATATGTAAGGACATGCACAGACCAAAAGTGGAAGGATGGAAAAAGATATTACATGCAAATGGTAATAAAAGAAAAACTGGAATAGCTCATATCGGACAAAATGGACTTTAAAACAAAAATAAAGGCATTTTGTAATGATAAAGGGGTCAGTCAAAGAGAAGATAACATTTGTGAATGTTTATGCACCTAACATAGGAGTACCTAAATATATAAAAACAAATATAACACATAAATGGAGAAGTTGACAGCAATATAATAATAGTAGGGGGTTTCAATAGCTTATTCACTTACATCAATGGATAGATCATCTAGACAGAAAATCAATAAGGAAATACTGGCCCTAAACAACACATCAGACCAGCTGGACTTAATTGATATGTACAGAACATTCCATCTAAAACCAGCAGAATACACATTGTTTTGAAGTGCAGGTGGAACATTCTCCAGGAGAGATCACATGTCAGGCCACAAAAGAAGTATCAATAAATACAAGAAGACAAATCATTTCAAGCATCTGTCTGACCATTGTGGTATGACATTGGAAATCAATAATATGAAAAAAAAAACTGGAAAAGACACAAACACATAGATACTAAACAACACGATACTAAACAACGAATGGGTCAATGAAGAAAACAAAGAAGAAATAAAAAAAATACCTTGAGACAAATGAAAAGGAGCATAACTTTTCAAAATCTATGGGACACGGCAAAAGCAGTTCTAAGAGGGTAGTTCATTCTGATACAGATGTACCTTAAGAAATAAGAAAAATCCCAAGTAAATAATCTAACCTGGCACCTAAAGGAACTAGAAAAAGAAAAACAAGCAAACACAAGGTTAGAAGGAAGGAAATAGTAAAGATCAGAGCAGAAATAAATTGAGACTTAAGAGGTGACAAAAAAAATCAATGAAACTAAAACTGAAAAAATAAAATTGATAAGCTTCTTGCCAGACTCATCAAGAAAAAAGAAAGAGGACCCAAATAAATAAAATAAGAAATGAAAGAAAGGCTACAGTTGATACCACAAAAATACAAAGGAATATAAGAGACTACCATGAACAATTAGAAGCCAAAAAATTGGAAAACCTGCAAGAAATGCATTAATTCCTAAAAATACACAACCTTTCAAGACTGAATCTTGGAGAAATAGAAAATCTGAATAGACTGATTAGAAATAATGAAATTGAAACAGTAATTTATAAACTCCCAAAAAACAAAAGACCAGGGCCAGATAGTTTCATAGGTGACTTCTATCAAACATTCGAAAAAGAGTTAGTACCTCTCCTCTCAGATTATTAAAAACAAAAACAAAAAAACCCATAGAGGAAGAAATGCTTCCAAACTCCTTTACAAGGCTGCAATGACCTTATGCCAAACCAGACAAAACACCACACACACCCAACATTTACAGGGCAATATTCCTGATGTATATAGATGCAAAAATCCTCAACAAAATATTAGAAAACTAAATTCAGCAGTACATGGAAAAGATTATACACCACACCAAGTGAGATTTATTCTGAGGTTGCAAGGATGGTTCAATATCCACAAATCAATCAATGTGACACACCCCATAACAAAACAAAGGATAAAAATTATATGATTACCTCAATATGTGCAGCAAAAGCATTTGACTTAATTTAGTAACTTTTCATGATAAAAACCCAAGAAAATGGGTGTAGAAGGAATGTACCTCAAAACAATAAAAACTATTTATGACAAACCCATAGCTATCATCATAATCAACAGTAAAAGAATGAAAACTATTTCTCTAAAATCAGGAAAAAGACAAGGATGCTCACACTTACCACTTTTATTCAACACAGTATTGGAAGGCATAGCCACAACAATTATTGGGAAAGAAAAATAAATAAAATGTATCCAAAGAAGAAAGAAAACTATCACTCTTTGCAGATGACATGACATGATACTATATGTAGAAAACCTAAAGCTCCACCAAAACTATTAGAACTGATCAAAGAATCTAGTAAAGTCTCAGGATGCAAAAATTAACATACATCAGTTGTGTTTTTATAGACCAATTATTGGGCTATCAGAAAGAGAAATTAAAAAAAAAATCCCATTTATAGTTGCACCAAAAAGAATAAAATATCTAGGAATAAATTTAACCAAGGAGATGAAAGACCAGTACTCTGAAAACTAAAAGACACTGATGAAAGAAATTGAAGATGAAACAAATAAATGAAGATATATTCTGTGTTCATGGGTTGAAAAAATTAATGTTAAAGTGTCTCTACTAGTCAAATAAATGTAAAGTTTCAATGCAATCACCATGAAAATACCAATGGCATTTTTCACAGAGCTAAAACAAAATCCTAAAATTTGTATTGAACCACAAAAGACCCAGAAGAGCCGAAGTACTCTGGGGAAAGAGAACAAAACTTGAGGTATCATGTGCCCTGATTTCAAACTATACTAAGAGCTGCAGTAATCAAAACAGTATGAGATTGGCATGAAAATAGACACGTACATGAATGAAATGGAATAGAGAGCCTGGAAATAAACCCACACAGATATGATCAATTTATGATAAAGCAGGCAAGAACATAAAATGGGAAAAAGACAGTTTTTTCAATAAATGATGTTGATAAGACTGGGAAGCTACATATAAAAGAATGAAATTGGACCACTATCTTATACCATATACAAAAATATATTTAAAATGTATTAGATTTGAATGTAACATCTGAAACTATGAAACTCCTAGAAGACAAACATAGGCAGTAAGCTCTTTAACATCATCAGTCTTAGCTGTATATGTATATATAAGTATACATACATATCTTTGTGGGGTCAGGGCCAGGGACCAGTCCCCACAGATAAGGCCAATAAAAGCTAAAATAAACAAATGGGATTATATCACACACAAAGTTTTTGCACAGCAAAGGAAGCCGTCAAAAAAATGTAAGTCAACCTACTGAATGGGGAGAGATATTTGCAAATTATATATCTGTTAATGTGTTAACAGCCAAAATATATAAAAAGCTCAATATCAAAACAAATGACCTGATAAAAAAAGGTACAGAGGAGTTGAATAGGCAGTTTTCTAAAGAAGACATACAGAGGGTCAACAGACACAAAAAGATGCTCAACATCACTAATCATCAGAGAAGTGCAAGTCAAAACCACAGTCAGATTAGCTATTATCAAAAAGACAAAAAAAAAAAAATGGTGAGGGTGTAGAGAAAGAGAACCTTGTACCTTGTTGATGGGGTTGTAAATTGGTACAGCCACTGTGGAAAGCAGTATAGAAAATTTAAAATTGAACTACCATACGGTCTGGCAATTTGGGGTATTTATACAAAGAAAACAAAAACACCAATTTGAGGAGGTATATGTACCCTTATGCTTATTACAGCATTATTTACAACAGCCAACATATGGAAGCAAACCACTGATGAAGGGATAATGAAACTACGGTGTATATATAACAATAGAATATTAGCCATAAAAAAAGAACAAAATCTTGCTATTTGTGACAACATGGACAGACCTAGAACATATTGTGCTAAGTAAAATGAGTCAGACAAAGACAAACACCCTATCATTTCATTTATATGTGAAATCTAAAAACAAACAAGTCAACCAAAGGAAACAGAAACTGACTCAGATACAGGAAAGGGACTGGTGGCTGCCAGAGGGGAGGAGGTCAGGGGAACGCATGAAGTAGGTGGTGGGGATGAAGAAGTACAAACTTCCAGTTATAAAATAAGTAAGCTGGGGCACCTGGGCTGCTCAGTGGGTTGGGCCTCTGCCTTTGGCCCAAGTCATGATCTCAGGGTCCTGGGATCAAGCCCCACATCAGGCTCTATGCTCAGCAGAGAGGGGAACCCCCCCGTCTCTGCCTACTTGTGATCTCTGTTTGTCAAATAAATAAATAAAATCTTAAAATAAATAAGCTGTGGGGATATAATGTACAGCATAGGGAATATAATCAATAATGTAATAAGTTTGTGTGGTGACAGATGGGAATGAGACTTACCATGGGGATCATTTGTAAAGTACAAAAATATTGGATCACCATGATGTACACATGGAGCCAACAGAATATCATATGTCAGTTATACTTCAATTAAAAAATGTGTGTGAAATACACTCTGCCACCTGGAATTTGGGTGTCTCTATCAGGTTATCAGAATCATTTTTTAAGATATTACTGTCACAAGACAGATATTGAATAGCAGCCATTGAAATAAAGCTCTGAACTCCCTATACATGTGGTGGTTGAATCAGGATCTTAGGTATCTGCACTTTAAACACAAAAGTACATATAAAAATAAAGATAATTTACTTAGCATATATTATATATAGAGAATACAGCATATATACAGCACAGCATAAATTATTCCTATATACTTTTTATATATTAACAAAGTATAATAATATATATTGTTAATATTGCCAACATTCAAAAATTCTCTTGGTATTTCTGCATGAATTCCTTTATTTTGCTCTTTATTTCAATTAATATGAGCACTTTAAAAGGATCCAGACTTTCTAAGTGTTATTTGTGTATGTATGTATACTACAAACTCTTTTTTTAAGAGTTTATTTATTCATTTGACAGAGATCACAAGTAGGCAGAGAGAGAGAAGAGGAAGCAGGCTCCTTGCTGAGCAGAGAGCCCAATGCGGGGCTCCATCCCAGGACCCTCGGTTCATGACCTGAGCCAAAAGCAGAGACTTTAACCCACTGAGCCACCCAGGTGCCCCACTACTACAAACTTTTTTTAAAAACATTTCATTTATTTATTTGAAAGAGAGAGAACACAAGAGTTGGGTGAAGGGCAGGGGGAGAAGCAGACTCCCCGCTGAGCAGGGAACTCAATCATAACCTGAGCCAAAGGCAGACGTTTAACCATCTGAGCCACACAGGCACACCTACTACTATTTTGTTTATTTGTGTGGGGGTGGAGGGGGCTATTTTCTCCACACACCAAACAATTCTCTGATACCAGTTTGGTGTTCTAAAATTCAAGTTACCTCTGGCACTGTCCACCTGAAGACGTCAGATCCTACAGATTAAAGACTCAGTCCCAACAAGGCTACCGTCCACACAATTTGGATGCCAATTGCAAGTCCTGATTGTTACCTGTGCTTCTGACCAACTGGGCTACAGATCAGAGGTTCCATTGACCTCCTCAGGTTTGAGTAATATGCTAAAGTGATTCACAAAACTCAGGTAAGTGTTTTACTTACTAGAACACCAGTTTATTATAAAGGATATAACTCAGGAATAGCCAGATGGAAGAGGGCAAGGCACAGGGAAGAAGCATGGAGCTTGCATGTTCTCTCTGAGCTTGCCACTCTCTGTGAATCTCCGCATGTTCATAAACCTAAAATCTCCACAAACCCCAACCTTTCGGGTTTATGTGGAGGCTTTATTACATAAGCATGAATATTAAGTCACTGGCCATTGGTGACTGATTCAACCTCCAGGCCCTCTTCCCTCCCTGGAGACTAGGGAGTGGACTGTGCTGTTGTGATTTATAAATACCTATTTGGTCTTTGTCCCTAATTCCAGCACAGAGCTCCTAAAACTCTTGAAATTTCCTAAGCAATAAAACAATGGGAGCATCTTTTGCTATATTTGATCTCTTGTCTTCAGTTTCTGAAATCATTTTGGAGCTTTTCTTGTCTTTTTACTTGTAACAAGTACCTTTCAACCACAACTGAGTTTATGTTCATGAGGTGACTTGGAAATCCCCTAAATATGGGGTAGTTGGTTGCTTCGGGAACCAACATGATTAGAAGGTTGAAACTTTCAGTTCCACCCCTTAAACTCTGGGGTAAAGGGAAAGACTGGAGGGTGTGATTGGCAACGGAAATTGGGGAGAGAGACAGTCTTGTGGGATGGAGCCCTTAACCTGTAGGACCTGACACAGTTTCCCAGTAAGTAGTATCAGAAATGACTTGAATTGTAGGACACCCAACTGGTATCAGAGAATTGGTACCACAGTTGGTGGAATGGGAAAAATACCCACACATTGGAACTGGTGCAGATTCTTAAAGAAACTTCTAATCCTGAAATTGTTTGATAATAGTTTTAAATATTTATTTTTATTTTTTTAATTAATTTATTTGACAGAGAGAGAGAGATCGCAAGTAGGCAGAGAGGCAGACAGAGAGAGAGAGGAAAGCAGGCTCCCTGCTGAGCAGAGAGCCCGATGAGGGGCTCCATCCCAGGACCCTGAGATCATGACCTGAGCCGAAGGCAGAGGGTTAACTCACTGAGCCACCCAGGTGCCCCAGTTTTAAATATTTGTAAATAATTCTTGATCTTGTGTCATATTCAGGGTTTGTGATGCCTTCTTGGTTTGTGTTTTTGCATGTCGGTTGAAAACATCTACTCTGAAATGTTTAAAAAATTAGCATGTCTTAGCTAAACATGCATTCAAATAAAGTAATCTTCCAACTCATTTGGCAGCATCAACCATTCACCCAACAACGGGAATAGGGGGGAAGAGGGGGAGCATAGAAAGAGGAGATCCCAGGAGAAACATCCTGTCAGCAACTGAAAGGGGAGCAATCGGCAGGCATCTTGTTGCTGTGTGGTCAGCACTCTGGGATAACACTTGCTCCACAGAGCCCATGCACGTCTACTTGTTTAGAAATTCTATTTAAGTCTCAAATACAATTTTTAAATTATGTGTTATTCAATATTTGGAAGTTGAATGTTAATTTTATATATCCACAGAGAAACTCTCTGCCAGTTTGTGAACTAAGACAATTTTAAAAATGAATGTGAGCACATGCTGTTACTGTGTAGTTACTTCTAAACATCTATCCTGGGGCACCTGGGTGGCTCAGATTGTTGAGCGTCTGCCTTCCTCTCCGGTAATAAGCTCCAGGTCCTAGGATGGAGCCCCTACGTCAGGCTCCCAACTCAGCGGGGAGTCTGCTTTTCCCTCTCCCTCTGTCTCTCCCCCTGCTTGTGCTCTCTCTGCCTCTCTCTCTCTCTCAAATGAATAAATAAAATCTTAAAAAAGTAAATAAGTAAACATCTATTCCCTAGATGCAAGTGATATATGGTTGAAGTAAGAAATTTCAGTTAAAAGTAAAAATACTGTAATGTGATTCATATCACAAACACTGGAATGGACTATGGGCTAACTGATTTCCCAGGAAGGTACTAATTGTAAAAAATCTAAAAACATTTAGTATATAACCAAGGCATTAGGACCCTTTCTGGATATTATCATATTTTTAAAATAAAAATTTAGAATTTTTAAAGGGAGGATTATTTTATTCTTTTAAGATAAGGTGATAGATAAACTTATTAATGAATCTTTAATACATTCACACTGACCAAATGGATAGATAATTGTCTTCATTTGTTCCCTGATATCTACTACCAAAAAAATATTCTAACAATAAATAAATCTTAACTGAGAACTTACAAATCTACATCGCACTGATAACAGTGCTTTTTAAATATAAGTGAGTATACTGTCCCCCACTTTTTTCTTTGTATTTAAGACTAAAAAACAATGGAATTAAAAAGAAAAATAACTTCATGAACAAAGATTAAAAACAATCTCATCTTGTTTTGTATGAATATTGCAAGTTCTCATCAAAACAACTCCACAACTTGGCAGAGGAGCTAAGCCAAATAAATGACATAGGTGAATTTAAAAAGTGGATTTTCACCCTAAGAGTGAGGGTTTCACTTAGCTGTTTGTCAAGCAGGCTCTTATTTTCCAAATGGAGAGGAGGAGGAATGATTTAATTTATTGCAGACAGTCTGGCACCACTGAAGGTTTACTAGCACCTGTCTGAGGATTTGTTTTCAAGACCCTGCTAAGCAGGATTCTCTGACCTCCACTAAATCATTCACACTCTCAGGGGCCTTATTTTTTTCATCTCAGAGCTCACATTTAATTTTATCGTGCTCTTTGGCTAGGTTACACAACTAAAACTTACGGTTTTTGTTCGTAATATTAAATAGGCTACTTCTAGAATTCACTTCATCAAGAGAATCCAACATAATCTAGAGAAGATACTATCATGACTTATGGTAGTTAAAGGAGCCATGCTTTTAGAATGATTTAAATCAATCATTGATCTCTTTCTCTAACTCTTTTTTCTCTTCAGCCTCATATTTTTTCTTAAAATCATAAAATATTATGTGCTACTGTAAATGTGCAACTAAATTTTTTCCATTTTTTTATGTAAGGTCACTCAATATACTATATTAGCAATTTAATTTTATCCAATATTAACATTGTACAAGTTATTAAAGTTTTATTGCCAATAATTTCCAAAGATAGTTTTAATTAATAAGCATTGAATATTCAACATTATGATACCCATATTTGAACTGTAATTTCTCTTTGTTCAAATTACTTTTCAGTGCCCACCAATACTGTCTTAAAGCACTATAAGTTTCATGTTATGGTACATAAATGATGGTAGATTTAAGACAGAGCTTGTTCAGATTTGAGTTTGTAGAGGTCAGTTCGCTTAGAAAGTATTGATCATTCTTGGAGCTGGTTTCTATTAATGGATTACTACTGTCAATCCTATTTTGCTGACCGGCAGCACACTCAGAACCTGGGATTTATGGACCATTACTAAACAGGCCTCCAGGCTTCTGTGTTGCTGGTATTCTCCTGCTTGAGGTCCCTGACAAGTCTTCAAGCAGTTACTGCTATTTAGAATTAAAGGATGTTGGAAGGTCTGACTATATTGATTCCTAATAGACTTCTTTAAAAGGCAAGATGAACTTCTGCCCAGGGGAACTAATCTAGCCAAAGTGCTAAATTGCTCAGGGAGGTACTGAGCACATTCAAAGTCTCTGCAGCTGTTAGTACCTGCATGTGAGCCATCCTTGATCTTTGATCCCTCCTCTGGTAAATATTTTGATGGTGGGAATAGCCATATTCCACATGACCCCTGATCCCATGCAGTTTCTCTGCCTAAGGAGAGCTGACAAGGCAACTCAGATAACAGCTTAACATTTCATTTTCATATTCTACTTGGGTGGGCTGTGTCACATACAACTTTGCAGCTTTTCCTTGGACTCCATGTTCAATTTTATTTGCTTATTTATTTTTAAATGTTTATTTATTTACTTAATGTGCAATGACCACAGGATACATCAGTCAAGTGTAAGACTTTTAGGTATTTCCATAGGGCCACACTTTTTTTTAAGATTTTATTTATTTGAGAGCAAGAGAGAGAGCCAGCACAAGTGGGAGTGGGGCTAGTGGCAGAGGGAGAGGGAGAATCAGGCTTTCTGATGAGCAGAGAGCCTGATGCAGGGTTCGATCCCAGGACCCTGAGATCATCACCTTAGCCGAAAGCAGGCACTTAACCGACTGAGCCACCCAGGCACCCCATGGGTCACATTATTTTTGTACATCATTAGTTTAAAATATATTCCTCTGTTTTCCACTTTTCCATTTCAGTTAACTCATTTGAAGTGTCAAATCCTCTAAAGCTTTTGCACAGTGAAGGAAACCACCAACATAACAAAAAGGCAACCTACTGAATGGGAGAATATATTTGCAAATGATATATCTGGTAAGAGGTTAATATCCAAAACATAAAAAGAATGTGTACAACTCAACATAAAAAAGTAAATTAAGAAATCAGCAGAGGACCTGAATAGGAATTTTTCCAAAGAAAAATATACACATGTCCGAAAGACGCATGAAAAAATGCTCAACATCACTCATCATGAGAGAGTTGCAAATCAAAACCACAATGAGATATCACCTTACACATGCCAGAATGGCTAAAATCAAGAAGATGAAAAATTACAGAAACATAACAAATGTTGATGAGGATGTGAAGAGAAACCTCATAGACTCTTAGTGAGAATGTAAATTGGTGCAGCCACTGAAAAGAGTATAGAGGTTCCTCCAAAAATTAAAAATAGAAATACCATATGATCCAACAATTCCACTACTGGGTATTTACCCAAAGAAACAGAAACACTATTTTAAAAAGATATATGGGGACGCCTGGGTGGCTCAGTTGGTTAAGCAGCTGCCTTCGGCTCAGGTCATGATCCCAGCATCCTGGGATCGAGTCCCACATCCGGCTCCTTGCTCGGCGGGGAGCCTGCTTCTCCCTCTGCCTCTGCCTGCCTCTCTGTCTGCCTGTGCTCGCTCTCTCTCTCTAACTAATAAATAAATAAAATCTTTAAAAAATTAAAAAAAAAAGATATATGGGCCCTTATATATATATTGCAGCATTATTTAAATAGCCAAGATATGGAAGCAACCTAAGTGTCCCTTGGTAGATGAATGTGTAATGAAGATGTGGTATGTATATACAATGGGATATTACACAGACATAAAAAAGAATGATATTTGAGGTGACCTCCAGGGTATTATGCTAAGTAAAGTAAGTCAGACTGAGAAAGACAAATAACACATGATTTCACTCACATATGGAATCTAAAACCAAAACAAATGAACAAACGAAAAACAGAATCAGACCCATGAATACAGAGAAAAAACTGATAGTTGCAGAGGGAAGGGGGCTGTGGGATAAGTAAAATGGGTGAAGGGTAGTAAGAGATACAGGCTCCCAAGTATGGAATGAGTATGTCATGGGGATAAAAGGCACAACATGAGGAATATAGTCAATGAAATTTTAATAGTGTTGTATGACGACAGGTGTTAGCTACATTTGCAGTGAGCATAGCATAAGGTATAAAGAACTGAATCACTATGTTGTACACCTGAAACTAGTATCACATTGTGTGCCACTTATACTCAAATGAAAAAGGTTAAAAAATGAAATGTCAAATCTTTGAAGAACTCAAAAGCAAAATGTTAGCTAGTAGCAGCAAACATTCAGACACTTGCGGCTTGGATCGGCTTGCCCTAAATTGTAGTTTCAGGATGTGGTGGAAGAGGCAAGTGACAGAGTTTTGCCTCTTGGAAGGTTCAGAGGGTGTCACCCCTGTGTTTCTGGGCAGATGTCATGTACCAAACATAACTAAGTTCAAGAAGCCAGAAAAAAGATATTACATTTTATTCCTTAAGAAAGTGCTTTTCTAACTTTTTTTCTATTAAAAAGTTTTCTAAGATTTTTAAAAAGATTTATTTATTTGTTTGACAGAGAGGGACACAGAGAGAAAGGGAACAAGAGCTGGGAGAATGGGAGAGGGAGAAGCATGCCTCCCACCAAGCAGGGAGCCCGATATGGGACTTGATCCCAGGACCTTGGGATCATGACCTGAGCCAAAGGCAGACACTTAACAACTCGACCACCCTTTTTTTAAAGATTTTTTTTAAGATTTTATTTATTTATTTGACAGAGAGAGATCACAAGTAGGCAGAGAGACAGGCAGAGAAAGAGGGGGAAGCAGGCTCCCCGCCAAGCAGAGAGCCAGATGTGGGACTCTATCCCAGGACCCTGGGATTGTGACCTGAGCTGAAGGCAGAGGCTTAACCCACTGAGCCACCCAGGCACCCTAAAGATTTTTAAAAGCAATCTTAATTCCCAGCATGGGGCTCGAACTCACCACCCTGAGATCCAAGAATTGTATGCTCCACTGACTGAGCCAGCCACGTGCCCCAATTTAAAAATTCTTAAACACATTCCAACATTGTCTATTGCATGTGCATATTACCCAGTGAAGAAAACAGGGGAAGAGAGAGATATAGGCAATGTTCTCCACGTTGTAAAGAGAATACTATCTAGAAAGAACAGGAAAAAAAAAATCTGCAGACAAAGTGGTTCTGCTAGGGCAGATGACCTCAGGTTAGGATCTGGGGGTAGTTCTGAAGTGATTCATAAGTTCTCTTCTAAGTGCAGAGGAAGGGCAGTGTTGAAGGGTGTAGGATAGGGGGATTGGAGCCTATCCTTGGTGCAGAACATTCAAGTGCCATGAGCATTCTCAAGGCTCCATGATGCTGGGTGCACACCTCACCCCAGTTAGATCACCCGCCTGGGGGATCTCCACTCCCCAGCTCTGCTGTTGCTCCTGGAGCTGTTCTCTACCCAGGGCACCTTCCACACATATTCACAAGCTGTGGCTCTTTTGACTCCTGGGTAACAGAAGAAGGCAGCAAACAGGAATGCTCAGACCTCCCTGACCGTGTCTCATTAACCCCCAGCCACACGGGCTTACTTTTCCTTCTGCTTGAAAACACAGGCACATGTCTGTATCTGGGGCTTCCTTCTTCCATTCAAAGTCTGTTCAAATGTCATCTCATCAGAGGGCCTTTCCTTGTCATCCCATATGAAGTAACACCTACATCACTCTCTATCATGACACTCTATAAAATGTTTCATAGTACCCATTATTGTTGATATTATTATTATTCATTTGATTACTTATTAGTTGACTGTCTCCCTTCACAAAGATGGTGAGTGCATAACCTCAGGCATCTGGTTGGTCTCATTCACTGGTATAGACTTGCAATCCAGAACACCGCATGCAATAGTAGGTGCTCAGTAAATGGTTGTTAATGAGTAAATAAAATGTTGACTTCATGTAACACTGGCATCATGGAATTAGGCAATATTGCTCAATCCTCCTTCAAAGTAGATTTCAGTCAAGGCTAATCTATGTCAATAAAGATCTTCCTCCTAACCTATCAGTTATATAAAGCCTGTCTACTCCATAGGGGAAAGTAAAAGCTAGACCAGGTTTTCTGAGGTGACTGTTTAATTAAAAAGGAAGCTGACAGAGACAATAGATAGTGCCTAAAACTGAAGGTTAAGTAGGGGAAATGTGATTTAAAGCAGGTCTGGGTTTCAGACTCCTTTCCTTAATTGCAGTGCAAACTATGATATCAGAATTCTAATTGGCATGTCCTTTTTTTTTTTTTAAAGATTTTATTTATTTACTTGACAGATGGAGATCACAAGTAGGCAGAGAGGCAGGCAGAGAGAGGGGGAAGCAGGCTCCCTGCCAAGCAGAGAGCCCGATGTGGGGCTTGATCTCAGGACCCTGAGATCATGACCTGGGCCGAAGGCAGAGGCCTTAATCCACTGAGCCACCCAGGCACCCCTAGCATGTCCTGCAATTGCTATTCTCATTAAGAAACATAACCTTGAGAAATGAAACTGAGCCACAAGCAGTAAGGAAAGGAAAGGGGACATGAAGGTTATGGTTAGAACTTCCTGCTTTTGGGGCCACAGGCCAGGCATGGGAAGCCAGAGTCCTTCTGCTGGTTATAAATAGAGGTTTACCCAAGCTTCACAGGGCTCTAGAGTACGCCAAGATGCCTCAAGGATGTGAATCAGGAGATGGGCCTGTCAAGGCTGGCTAGGACTGGCCTTGCAGAAATTAAACTCTCCAGGCCACTACTTAAGACTCTCGCACACCATTTCAGAAGGGAAGTAGTGGAACCAAATAAAACATAAACAGTGACTCACCTCCACCTGGTCAGTTCAAAACTTTTGTGTCTGTTTTGCCATTTTATTTTTTTTTTAAGTAGGCTTCACACCCAGCATGGAGCCCAACACAAGGCTTGAACTCATGACCCTGAGATCAAGACCTGAGCTAAGATAAAGAGTTGGATGCTTAACTAACTGAGCCACCCAGGAAGCCCTGCTTTGCCATTTTGATAGGTTGCATTGAATCTGTAGAATGCTTTGGGTAGTGTGGACATTTTAACATTATTAATTCTTCCAATTCATGAGCATGGACTATCTTTCCATTTTTCTGGGTCCCACAGTAATATATCCACTTGTGTTTATTTGAGCAACAATGAAATGTTAGGCTTCTTTTTCTTTTTTTAAGATTTTATTTATTTATTTGACAGACAGAGATCACAAGTAGGCAGAGAGACAGTCAGAGAGAGAGAGAGAGGAGGAAGCAGGCTCCCCACTGAGAGGCTCAATCCCAGGACCCTGGGATCATGACCTGAGCTGAAGGCAGAGGCTTTAACCCACTGAGTCACCCAGGTGCCCCAAGGAATGTTAGACTTCTTATGCAGAACTGCTTAGCAGGCATAAGATACATATTTATTTGTTTGTTTGTTTAACTTATTTAATTTATTATTTTTTAAGTAGGCTCCAAGACAGGGCTTGAACTCATGACCCTGAGATCAAGACCTGAGCTGAGGGGTATCTGGGTGGTTCAGTTGTTAAGCATCTGCCTTTGTCTCAGGTCATGGTTCCAGGGTCCTAGGACAGAGCCCTGGTGGGATGGGCTCCCTGCTCAGCAGGGAGTCTTCTTCCTCTTCCCTCCTACCCCTGCTTGTGCTCTCTCTCACACCCTCACTCTCTCTCTCAAATACATAAATAAAATCTTGCGGGGGGGGGGGGTGGCCTGAGCGGAAATCAAGAGTCAGAATCTTAACCAACTGAGACCCAGGCACCCCAAAATACATATTAATTTTAGAAATAAAGGTCAATCAGACCCATGTCCTTAAATTGTATACACACACACACATACACACACAGATATACATACATTACATATTTTTTTTTTCATCTTATTGAGGTATACTTGACAAATGAAATTGTAAGACATTTAAAAGTGCATATTGTGATGATTTGATAAATACATGCATTGTAAAAGGAATCTGCCCATCTAGTTACTCATAACATCCATTGCTTCACATATTTATCTTTTTTTTTTTTTAAGATTTTATTTATTTATTTGTCAGAGAGAGAGAGAGAGAGAGCAGGAGCAAGCACAGGCAGACAGAATGGCAGGCAGAGGCAGAGGGAGAAGCAGGCTCACCGCTGAGCAAGGAACCCGATGTGGGACTCGATCCCAGGACGCTGAGATCATGACCTGAGCCGAAGGCAGCCACTTAACCAACTGAGCCACCCAGGCATCCATCCCTACCTTTTTTTTCTTTTTGGTGAGAACATTTAAATCTACTCTCCTAACACATTTTATTTATAGAATACAATGTTATCAACCATAGTCGCCATGTTTGACATTAGATCCCCAGATTTTATTCATCTTATAGCTGGAAATTTGTACCCTTTTACCAACCTTTCCCTACTTCCCTCATTTCCCAGCCTCTACCACTGAAGCCATTTTTTCTGCTATATCTGTGACTTCAAATTCTTTTTTAGATTCCACATATAAGTGATTCCATGTGGTAGTTGTCTCTCTGTCTGACTCATTTCACTTAGCATAATGCCCTCAAAGTCTATTTATGCTGTTGAAAAGAGCAGGATTTCCTTTTTCTCATGGGTGAATAATATACCATATTTTATATAATATTCCATACTATGTATATGATATTTAATTTATATATAATAAATATATATTATGTGACTATATATTTATAATTAAAATTATATAATTTATATATTATATATAATATTCCATAGTATATAGGTATATAATTCAATCTATAAATATATATTATGTAACAATATATATTTATAATTAAAATTATATAATTTATATATTATATATAATATTCCATAGTATATAGATATATAATTCAATCTTTTGATTCACTGACGGACACTTAGGTTGTTTCCATATTCTGGTTATTGTGAATAATGCTGCAATAATCATGAGGGTGGCACATATCTCTTCAATATCTTACTTTCATTTCCTTTGGATATGTAACGAGAATTGAGGTTGTGGGATCATAATGTAGTTCAAAATTTAATTTTTTGAGGAATCTCCATAATGTTTTTCGTAGTGGCTGCTGCAACAATTTACATTTCCCCCAACAGTGCAAAAGGTTTCCTTTTATCTGCATCTTCACCAGCACTTACCTTTTGTCTTTTTGATAATAACCATTCTAACAGGTATGAGGTGATACCTCACTGTGGTTTTGATTGCCATTCCCTACGGATTAGTGATGTTGAGTATCTTTTCATGTATCTGTTGGCCATTTGTGTGTCTTCTTCAGAAAAATGTTTAATCGTCCTTTTTTAATTTTTTAATTGAGTTATTTGTTTTTTTGTTATTGAGCTATATGTGTTCTTTATATATTTTGTATAGTAACTCCTTATTGGATATGTGATTTGCTAATATTTTTCTTGTTCCACAGGTTACTTTTTATTTTGTGGATGGTCTTCTTTGCTGTACAGAAGCTTTTTAGTTTGATGTAGTCCCTCTTGCTTATTTTTGTTTTTGTTACCTTTGCTTTCAGTGTCAAACCCAAAAATCATTGTCAAGCCCAATATCAAGGAGCATACCCTGTGTCTTCTTCTAGGAGCTTTATGGTTTCAGGTCTTACATCCAAGTCTTTTTAATCCATTTTGAGTTGATTTTTGTGTAGGGTGTAAAATAGTGGTCCAATTTCATTCTTTTGCATGTGACTATCCAATTTTCCCAATACCATTTATTAAAGAAACTTTACTTTCCCCACTGTGCATCTTTGGCTCCTTTGTCAAAAATGAATTAACCATATATGCATGGGTTTACTTCTGGGCGCTCTATTCTGTTCCATTGATCTTTGTGTCTGTTTTTATGCCAATACCATACTGTTTCGATTGCTATAGCTCTGTAGGATAGCTTGAAATTAGAAAGTGTGATGCTGCTGGCTTTCTCAAGATTACTTTTGGTTATTAGGGGTCTTTCATGGTTCCACAAAAATACTAGGATTGTAAAAGATGCCATTGGGGAATTCTGATAGGGACTGCAGTGAATCTGTAGATTGCTCTAGGTAGTAGGGACATTTTAACATTATTAATTCTTCCAGTTTGTGAGACTGGACTATATTTCCATTTGTTTGTGTCTTCAGTTTCTTTCATCAAAGTCTTATACTATTCAGTGTTGAGATCTTTCACCTCTTTGGTTAAACTTATTACTAATATTTATGTAGAAGATACATATTTATTTAAATAAATTCAACTTCCAACAGGTATTACCTGCTCAGGAAGCTAATCCATGGAGGTCTTTATGTTAATAAGACTGAAATGGATTCCATGATGCATGAAAGATTCTGTTACTTAGGTAATGGGTTGCATTCATCTTTTTGCCTGATGGGCAGTTTAACCCACAATACAAATGTTAATGTTTCCCCCAAAGGAAAATGCATCTCTTCTAAGGTAGTAACCCAAGTAAAACACACAGAAAAAGAACAAAACAAGTAGGATGCAAGGCTGAGGAAGAGACAAAGCCATGAAGGGCAGTCCACAACAGGTTAGAAGCCAATCTTTTGTTGGTAGTTAGTGTAAGTCATTGGAAGAAACACCACCATAGGAATACAAAAGAGAGTGACTCCTTCTTCTCTCTAGCATAATCCTTTTTGCTGTTCCAAGAAGACAGGTTCTGTTTTTCTGTTTTTCTCGACTCTAGGGACTCTTCATTCACAACCCCACACAATGTTATGAAGGCCATTTTTAACCTTTTGAGTAGGGTATTAGTTTTCCATAACAGGGTTTGCCCCACAGCTTTCCTCCCAGCTGGATTTGGAGTCTGGTCTCTCAGCTGAACTCCAACCAGAAGTGTGTTATCTTCTCTTCATCTGCTACAGCTAATTAGGGGAAATTATGTCTCCCCAAAATTCATACATTGAAATCCTATCCATGTGTACCTCAGAACTGTATTTGGAGATAGGACTTTAAAAAGATAGTTAAGGCAGTGAGGTCTTTAGGGTGGGCCTTAACACAATATGACTGGTGCATTTATAAGAAGAGATAAGGACAACATATACACAATGAAGATCAGGTGAAGACTCAGGGAGAAGAGGGCCATCTACAAGCCAAGGAGAGAAGCCTTGGAAGAAATCAGCCCTGATGACAATTTGAACTTGGACATCTAGGGTCCCGAACCATGAGAAAGTAAATTTCTACTGTTTAAGGCACCCCATAGAACTTCATTATGGCAGCAGTAGCAAACTAACACAACCATCAACCCAGGTGTGAGAACAGAATTTTACCTACTCTTCTGGCCATTAGGCTTAGCTTATTTGTAACAGATTTTTTTATGAAAGATGTTTGTTAAGATGACTGTGGTGTTGGGATGCCTGGGTGGCTCAGTTGGTTAAGCGGCTGCCTTCGGCTCAGGTCATGATCCCAGCGTCCTGGGATTGAGTCCCACATCGGGCTCCTTGCTCAGCAGGGAGCCTGCTTCTCCCTCTGCCTCTGCCTGCCGCTCTGTCTGCCTGTGCTCGCTCCTGCCCTCTCTCTCTATCTGACAAATAAATAGATAAAATCTTTAAAAAAGGGGTGCCTGGGTGGCTCAGTGGGTTAAAGCCTCCGCCTTCGGCTCAGGTCGTGATCCCAGAGTCCTGGGATCGAGCCCCACATTGGGCTCTCCACTTAGCGGGGAGCCTGCTTCCTCCTTTCTCTCTGTCTGCCTCTCTGCCTACTTGTGATCTCTGTCAAATGAATAAATAAAATCTTAAAAAAAAAAAAGATGACTGTGGTGTTTCTTGTTAAAAGCACAGGACTGGTGTGTCTCAGTGGTTCAGTTGGTTAGCGTCTGCCTTCAGCTCAGGTCATGATCCCAGGGCCCTGGGATGGAGCCCCTCATTGGGGCTCCCAGCTCAGCAGGGAGCCTGCTTCTCCCTTTCCCTCTTCCTACTGCTCTGCTTACTTGTGCACGTGCTCTCTCTCTCTCTCTCTCTCTCTCTCTCTCTCTGTGTTAAATAAATAAATAATTTAAAATATATATATAAAAAACAAAAGCACAAAAAATAAAAGCACAAATGTCTTTTTATTGCCGATGTGTGTGTGTTCCAAGTCATGATTTCTTGAAAATGCTTCCAAAGAAAGGATGTTCACTGAACAAATAGCACGATTAATGGGAATCTACTGGTAAAATAGTTGGCCTGTAACAATTGGCTATATTTTTAAACTTTAAAGTTTCAAAGCCAACAAGCATATGACAGACAAGAGGCTCAATATCACTAATCATTAAGAAAATATAAATCAGGGACGCCTGGGTGGCTCAGTTGGTTAAGCGGCTGCCTTCTGCTCAGGTCATGATCCCAGCGTCCTGGGATCAAGTCCTACATCGGGCTCCTTGCTTGGCAGGGAGCCTGCTTCTCCCTCTGCCTCTGCCTGCCTCTCTGTCTGCCTGTGCTGGCTCTCTCTGTCTCTCTAATAAATAAATAAAATCTTAAAAAATAATAAAAAAAAATATAAATCAAAACCACAATGCAATAACTAATGTCACATCCATTAAGATGACTACTATAAGAAAAAAACACAGAAAAGAACAAGTGTTGATGAGGATATGGAGACACTGGAAACCATGTACACTGTTGGTGGGAGTGTAAAATGGTGCAAGCATTATGGATAACAGTATGGTGGTTCCTCCAAAAATTAAAAATAAAATTACCAGCAATTTTACTTCTGGGTAAATCCCAAAGAACTGAAAGCAGAATACCAAAGAGATAGTTATACACAACCATGTTCATAGGATTATTATCCACAATATTCAAGAGGTGGAAGCAGCCCAAGGTCTGTTGACACATAAATGGATAAACAAAATGTAGTATATACATACATTGGACTATTATTCAGCTTTAAAAGGAATGATGTACTGATGTGTGCTATGACATGGTTGAACCTTGAAGACATGCAAAGTGAAGTAAACGTCACAAAGAGACAGATACTGTATGGTTCTCTTTAATGAAGTACCTAGAGTAGTTATATTCATAGAGACAGAAAGTGGAATGGTGCTGCCAGGGGCTGTATGGAGGAGGAAATAAGGAGTTAGGGTTCAGTTTTACAGATTATAGAGTTTCAGGTTTACAAGATGAAAAAAATTCTAGAGATGGGTTGCACAACGGGTGCACAGAGTTAACACTACTGAAATGTGTGCTTAAAAATAGGACAGTAGATTTTATGTTAGGTGTAATTCCACAATTAAAAATTTTAAAGATATAAAACAACCTCAAGGATTTCTAAGCAAGGAAGCCTTGGGCCATATTATGTCATGGAGAAAAAGAGATACATCCCATAAAAAACAATCCTGAATGGATCTGACAACTTTGCTGTGTGTATAAAAGTCATTTTCATGTGCAACTCAGGGAGTAGCTTTTAATTTTCCAGAATACAGAAAAAAAAAAAAAAAAAAGGGAGCACGAAGTCTTTTAAAAAGTCACATTGTGCCTATAAATGTTCTGCCTCGATTCCTCAAAATGTTTTATGGAACACACTTAGTAGCTGCCAGTGGAAAGCTCTTGCTGGATCATTTTTCACTTGTCTGACCATCTGGGGTAGAGTTTAAGACTTAGGAGATGCTTCAGTGCAGAGGTGGAGATCCTTGCCCATGGTTCTCTCCTTCAGCAGTTCTAGAATCTCTCTTGTTATGGGATTTTGCTCCACAATGTTTTAATTATTGGTAGCTGATTAGCCGTCAGTGTTTTACTTCTTGTTTCCGATGATCATTTTCATACTCACTTTAACAACTTCATAGTCAGTTTCTGTCTGCATTTGCAGCCATGGAGAATGAGGAAAATAACAACTGAACCTAAGTAACTGCTTTCCAGGTTTGGTGTTGACTATATGTCTACTCCTCTGGCTTATAAACTATAGGATTTAGGTCATAGTCTGTCATTGCAGACTATAGTACACTAAAAATACTTCTGTTATTATTAATGTGCCTAAATCTACCAGTGAGGCCCCTGGAGAAAATAAGTATTCTGGGCATGGCTCTTAAGCTTCAGAAGTATTGTTTAATAAATTTTAGATTTATTGAATCAGACCTCTGTCTAGCTTTATAAACCATTTTCTTGATTTCAAAAACAAAAACAAGTCATGCAAAATGTAAGGTATCACTCTTCAAGGTGTTGTAGATATAAAGCTATTATTTTACTGAGATGTATACCCATTTCATATCAAAATTAAGAAAATTCTGAAAAAAATAGGATTTCTCCAAATTTACTACTCTTCTGGAACTCCAAGTTGAAAGAGCTTCTGGGGTAAGGCGTACCATTAGATCCTTCCACTCAGATGTGAAGGGGCTACAAAATGGACCTGCAAATGGGAGCTGCCTGTAGATTAGTTAAAAAGTCCAGCCAGGGGACTCCTGGGTGGCTCAGTTGGTTAAGCGGCTGCCTTCTGCTCAGGTCATGATCCCAGGGTCCTGGGATCGAGTCCCACATCGGGCTCCTTGCTCAGCAGGGAGCCTGCTTCTCCCTCTGCCTCTGCCTGCCTCTCTGTCTGCCTGTGCTTGCTCCTGCTCTCTCTCTCTCTCTCTCTGACAAATAAATAAAATCTTAAAAAAAAAAAAAATCCAGCCGGCTGTATTTTACCGGTAGCAGAATTTTCACCTGCCTGTATCCTCTTGTACAATTATTATGATATATTAAATGGTGGAAGACAATAATCATCCAAAGAACTATGATACTGCTTGAAAGCCTCTTCTTTTCTTTTTTTTCTTCTCTTCTCTTCTCTTCTCTTCCCTTCCCTTCCCTTCCCTTCCCTTCTTCCTCTCCTCTCCTCTCTTCATTTTCTTTTTCTCTTCCTCTCTTTCTTTTTTTGTGTTAGAAACCCATTTAATGTAGATGCTCAGGGCCTGGGCAGAGTGGGGAATGCCCTGGGATGGGGTAAGCTGGCAAGGTAGGCAGTCCCACACCTGATCCCAAGAAGAGATGCTGGGTGGTGGCTGCCGGCTCAATCACGCCAAGCGTAGTACAAGAAAGATGGCCCAAGCAGGCAAACCCACCAGAGGACTTGTAGGACAGCCATTGAGAAGATATCTAAGCTAGGTGGGGAGTGCCCAGATCACAGCCCTTAGCCCAGGGAAGCAGGATTGGGGCTGACTGGAGGGCTCCTAGAGGACTGGGATTGCTAGGGGCCTTCCAGAGATGCTGCTGGAACTCATAGCGTGTCTGCAGGTTGGACTCAAGAAGTTCCTGGTGGCGGGCATGGACGTGATCATTCTTCTCCTCCAGATGGTTCAGACGGCAGTTGATCTGGTCCAACATGGAGCTGATGGTAGCTTATTTTGCTTCCCAGAAGCTGTCGTCCTTGCCTCCTGTGCTCGCTTCCACCCCCAGGTTCCAACTGGGCCGTAACATTACTCAGGCACCCACAAGGACCTTTTGATGATGGAATAAAGCAACGTTATGAGCAGATGTTAGCAAAAGAAGGAGGTGTGGTGAAGGCATATTTTCAAATAAAATTCCTATATTTCAATAGTTATATTAAGCACACCAGTTTTTAAAATATTATGTGGCTTTGCTAATTTTTAGCAGCTTTGTTGAGTTTTCATTTACATACTATAAAACCCACTGATTATAAGTACAATTCAGTGATTTTTAGTAAATATACAGAGTTGTGCAATTATTACCACAATCCAATTTTAGAACATTTTTACCTCCCCCCTCCAAAATCCCTTTTGCCTATTTTCAGTTAATTCCTACTCCTTCCACAGCCTTAGGAACCACAGATCTGCTCTCCAGCTCCATGAATTTGTCTTTTCTGATCACTTGGTATCAATAGAGTCACATAATATGTGGGCTTTCTCATCCAGTTTCTTTGGCATAATACTTTTGGGATTTATTCATGTTTTAGCACATATCAGTAGTTCATTGCTTGTTAGCTAAATAGCATTCCATAATGAATATAACATTTTAATGCATTTATGTCTTTTTATTTCAAAGTGCTTTTTTGTTTTGTTTTGTTTTAAGTAATCTCCATATCCAACTGGGGACTTGAGCTCACAAGCCCAAGATCAAGAGCTGCATACTTCTCTGGTGGGGTCCACCAGATGCCCCTAACATATCCTAACACATTTATCTCTTGACAGACATTTGGAGTGTCTCCAATTTTGGTCTATTATGGATAAGAATGCCAAGAACTTTTACATACATATCTTTGTGTGGATACATGCTTTTATTTTTCTTGGGTGAATTTCCAGGGGTGGAATTATTGGGTAATAGTAAGTTCCTATTTAACATTTTCAGAAATTGCTGAATTCTTTTCCACAACAACAAAGCAACTATACCATTTTACATTCCCACCAGCAGCATATGAGGGTCCATATTCTCCACATCCTCAACAATTCTTGGTATGGTCTATCTTCTTTGTTATAGACTTGAAATGTGGTTTTTATAAGTAATGCTCTTTGTCTGTCGCTAGATTCCTCCCTGAAGAGCCAATCACACTCTTTCTCCCTGGGTGGGGGTGGGGGGTGGGAAGTAGGATGCCAGGAAATGAAAGATATTATTTTTATTGCTGGTGAGCTAGACTGGAGAATGTAGCTTGCATTTGGAGCAAGAAAATAGGGTTGCTAATAATGTCGTCTCTGAATTGAAATTATCCACCCCAAACTGCAAGCTCCTTTCATTTTCCCCTACCCTTGGGGTCCCAGCCTGCCCAGTGAGGCCACTTGGGAGAGCAGAAAGCCATGAGCAGAGAGCAAGGAGCTGGGCACTGAAGTCCCAGGGAAATCATAACAAATAGATGACCGGAGACCAATGGATGTCAGACACCGACTTCTCCCTGATCAGGTAAATCAATTTTTATGTGAAGAGCCATGTGAAAGGCTGAAATTGATCCTCAGATATAGATCCATTTTGAGGAATAGAGTAGAAATCCCCACTTAGAAATATGAGCAAAGAGGACAGAATCCCCCTCAAACATGTAACGATTGTTATTTCTTTTTTTTTTTTTAAGATTTTATTTATTTATTTGTCAGATAGAGAGAGAGAGAGAGAGCAGGAGCGAGCACAGGCAGACAGAGTGGCAGGCAGAGGCAGAGGGAGAAGCAGGCTCACTGCTGAGCAAGGAGTCTGATGTGGGATTTGATCCCAGGACGCTGGGATCATGACCTGAGCCAAAGGCAGCCGCTTAACCAACTGAGCCACCCAGGCATCCCACGATTGTTATTTCTTGCTTATACTTCTTGCTTATATGTAGAACTTTAGTCTCTGTTTTCTAGTAATATTGACTTTGATACTAACACTTTATGTGTACATAGAATTTATCACTATGTACAATGCTACCACGTAGGTTATCTTGTTCCAGACTCACAGATGGGAAACTGATCTCCAAAGGGTATGACAGCTCATGAGTAACAAAGCTTGACCCTGTGCTAGGTCTCTGGCTCCAAGTCTGTGTCTTTGTCTGCTCACCTTTGCTGATTAGCTAGGAAGCAGGAACTACCTTTACAAAATTTATGAAATTTCCTGGTGTGACCGCTTACTTTTAAAAGGCAAAACATAGCCTCTGCCTTTGGCTCAGGTCATGATCTCAGGGTCCTGGGATCAAGCCCCCCATCAGGCTCTCTGCTCGGCGGAGAGCCAGCTTCCCCCTACTCTCTGCCTGCCTCTCTGCCTATTTGTGAACTCTGTCAAATAAATAAATAAATAATGTTTAAAAGGCAAAATGTGGGGTGCCTGGGTGGCTCAGTTGGTTAAGCCACTGCTTTCAGTTGTGATCCCAGAGTCCTGGGATCGAGTCCCGCATCAGGCTCCTAGCTCCGCAGGGAGTCTGCTTCTCCTCCTGACCTTCTCCCCTCTCATGCTCTCTCTCATTCTTTCATTCTCTCTCTCTTTCAAATAAATAAATGAAATCTTAAAAAGAAAAAAAGGCAAAACAGGGGATGCCTGGGTGGCTCAGTCATTAAGCGTCTGCCTTTGGCTCAGGTCATGATCCTGGGGTCCTGGGATTGAGCCCCACATCAGTCTCCCTGCTCTGTGGGAAGCCTGCTTTTCCCTTTTTCACTCCCCCGCTCTTGTGTTCCCTCTCTCACGGTGTTTCTGTCAAATAAATATATAAAATATAAAAAAAAGGCAAAAGAGTATTTGACATATAGAATCACAAATTAAACCAATATTGTTAAAAACAAACTGTAGCAAAATTCGTATGGGCATTACCAAAGTGAAAAGATTGCTTTCACAGTGCCTGAGCCAATAGAATTGCCTTATGCATACTATGCTGTTTTATTTCCCAACAGTAATCCGCATGAAAATGACTTCCTTGAGAAACACAACTGTGCTAGTGCCATATAATTACATTGTGACTCAGAGTTCCTTACATCAGGGAAGCACACTCCAAATAATTATTTCCATTCAGCTTTTCTGTGGTTCCTACAGACACTCCATCTATACATGTTCTAATGAAGTGTTCCCAAATTGGGTCCTGTGTAACACTAATGTCCAGAGAGATTGTAATAGATGTTCTATGAAAAAAAATATTTTCTGGCCAAATAATTTCCAAAAGACATTGGATTAACCCAAATTTAAATCAGTTCTTTACTATAAGGAATCTCTGAGCCTTTATTATGGCATTGTACATGTGAATTTTCAAAAGGGAATATCATGTGTTTTCCCATATTTATTGATTTTGGAACTTTTCTCATGGGATACCTAACAATATATGTGGGGCATTGTTAATTTCCAGGGGACATCTCTGAATATGTAGCTATATAGATATATTTTGCATTAATTTGCCTAAAAAATAGATAAAGCTGCCAAGTATGGTGAGGAGAACTTGAGATTTGAATTTGATAAGGTGAATGTTTTCATATTAAATATATTAATGGGTAATATTAAGGACCACAAAGCTTGCTTACTTTAAATGTTGTGAAGGTATAGTAAGAATAGCTATCATCAAAAATAGAGTCCATTTTTTGACTATTAAATTTGAGTCAAGGGCGCCTGGGTGGCTCAGTGGGTTAAAGCCTCTGCCTTTGGCTCAGGTCATGATCCTGGGGTCCTGGGATTGAGCCCTGCGTCGGGCTCTCTGCTCATCAGGGAGCCTGCTTCCCTCTCTCTCTCTCTCTGCCTGCCTCTCTGCCTACTTGTGATCTCTATCTGTCAAATAAATAAATAAAATCTTAAAAAAAAAAAGTTGAGTCAAGAACTATTGTTGGGGCACCTGAGTGGCTCAGTTGATTGGGCGATTGCCTTTGGCTCAGGTCATGATCCCGGAGTCCCCGTATCGAGTCCTGCATCGAGCTCCCAGCTCCATGGGGAGTCTGCTTCTCCCTCTGACCTTCTCCCCTCTCATGCTCTTGCTCTCTCTGTCTCTCTCAAATAAATAAATAAAATCTTAAAAAAAATAAGAATTATTGTATCTTGTGTTCATCTTTCCCCAGATCCTGAGAGATGGAAACCATTACCCTCAATTGGCCAAAAGAAAGTTTAACTAATTGGAGTAACTTTTGCCGAGAGCACTTGTCTAGTAAGTCACGGAGCTGAGATTCGAAGCAGAGTTTGCACAGCTCTATACCCTATTTCCTGTACTTTTCCATTCTAAAATGTAACTTTTACTTTACATGACTTAATGTGCTGTACCTATCAGAGATTTAACTAATGAAAATTGTGACTAGAAGTTACAACTTTTCAAATACACAGAAAAGGAAATTTTATTCTAACATGAATTTTCTTGTTCTGCGGTTTGGCAATTAGTTTGACACAACCCTTGAGAAAGCAGAATTTTCTGGAAACAAAATAGAAGCACTGTAAATGAATTTAATATAGTAACACTTAATAGTACCAGGTGCCATGGGAAAAGATTGAAGTGGTGTGTGTGTGTGTTACTTGCAGAAAGACCAAATTAAAATAGGATGACTTTTGGGGTGCCTGGGTGGCTCAGTGGGTTAAAGCCTTTGCCGTTGGCTCAGGTCATGATCTCAGGGTCCTGGGATCGAGCCCTGCATTGGGTTCTCTGCTCAGCAGGGAGCCTGCTTCCCCCACCTCTCTGCCTGCATCTCTGCCTACTTGTGATCTCTCTCTCTGTCAAATAAGAAATTTAAAAAAAAAAAGGACGACTTTTTCTTTTCTCCTCATTTGTGCTCAAAGGTAGGAAATGGCTGTATGAGGAGATGATCTCCAAGAACTTTTAAAGGACTAACATGGCTTGACGGAGGTAATCATGAAAATAAAGAATGGGCTATGGGGTCATGGCTTAGGACAAAAGAGCTACCTCTGATATTGAAGGGTTATGTTTTTGATGAGATGGTAATCCTCTGTGTCATTCGTGGAAGATACCCTGAGCAATAGGGCTGGGAAGAGTAATAGTCTAGCACAGCAGTTCAGTCTAAACTCAGGCAGCTCATATTCATGTGCTAGCTCACCCTTCGATAGCTGTGAAAACCTGGCTCTGCTAGCTGATGTATTTAAGCTTGATTACCCTCATCTGTGTCCTAAAGACAGCCATATAAACCTCACAGGGCTCGTGTAAGGCATACACGAGACAACATCAGTGATGTGCTCAGTCCACTGCTAGGCACTTAAGGCAAGTATCATAGACAGTAGCAATACAAGCATGATCATTAGGAGTCAGATTTTAACTTAAGATAAGTTAAAACTTCCTAACGACATGAGGTAACTAATTCTGGAGGTGCTAAATCTTAGTCTGGATGAGCCCATCTCAAGGAAGTTACAGAGAAAGTCAGAGATTGCAGACAGGTTTGTCCGTCTCAGATTTTCTGACTCCTTCTTCTCTTTCACTTGATCACTCACTCATACCGATTTGCCTTTCCACTTTCAGACTCAGAGGAACGCTAGGTGATGTGGGGATTGGCTCCCATGTGGCCACACAGCAAGAGCCGGAGTGTGGGAGTTACCTGCCTGCAGGGAGAACCCTGGACAGTGAGAAACGGGATGCAAGAGGGAGCTGAGCAAATAAATTCACCCTTCCTTTCCTCTGCTGTGGACTACCCTGAGTACACTGCAGTGGACAGGCAGGTTGTTTTCCAGCTGATGCCAAGTGTTGTCATGTGTCATGCAGCACAGTGTGTCATATATTTCCTTGCCTAGTTTTGCCTTTTTCCTCACCTCACTGTCCTGGGTGTGCACCCCTCAAATAAGCATTAGGAACTGAATCCTTACTTCTGGCTCTACTTTCTAGAAGATCTGGGCTCAAAAGGTGTTTCTTACAAATCTGAAATTCGCTTTTATTGCAAAATTTTAACTTTCATCTCATCAGACAGGACATCATATAAAGAGCAACATCAAGTGACTTGCCCAGGACTTTCCACCTCTGTAATAAACTAATCACATTTTCATATTAGACATTATACATAATAAATTTGAAGTCATGAAACTGGAGTGGCCTCTTTTTTCATGCACATTATGAAATTGTTATAGGGGACAATAATCTCGTGCAATCCAGGGCACTGATTATTGTTGAAGAACAAGTTTATGGAGCCTTTCTGTCACTTCTGGCAATTTGTCTTACCTAGTGTATTGTGACTCCTCTGCAAAGGTGGGAAGGAAAAACAGGAGGGTGGTGTCCTGGGAGCTAAGGGAAGGAAGTGTTACTGGAAGGGGAAAAAACAGCTCTACTGAACACTGCTGAGGTTGTGTGAGATGAAGACAGAATTTTCCACAGCATAGAGTAGCATGGAGGCAAGTGACCTTTACAAGACTGTATGGCACGAGCAGGGCTAGAACCAGACTAAATTTGCTCAGAGTAGTGACTTAAAGGGGCCACAATGGTGTAGGTATAGATACAAGACATCAGATGGTGGCTGGACAGAGGATCAAATGAGGGTTTCCACACTGATGAAGAATTATCCAGGAGAGAGAAAAGGAATGATGATTCAAGAGAGAGTAGATAACAGAATGCAGTGACTAGAGAAGACAATGGCATGTGCACCAAACCACAGCTGAAGAGATTGTCTTCTGGTGGTACATATTATGATGAGAGCAACATATTAGTGTTCTAGGGCTGCCGTAACAAGGTGTCATGGACTAGGTGGTTTAAACAACAGAAACACATTTTCTCAGTTCCAGAGACTGGAAGTTGAGATCAAGTTGTCAACAATGTTGGTTCCTTTTGAGGGTTGTGAGAGATGGACCTCTTTCCTTCGCCTGTACATCTGTCTTTTCTTTGTGTGTTCAGGTGGTCTTACTCTGTGGATGCATGTCTCTGGGACACCAGTCATATTGGGTTAGGGGCCAGCGTAATGTAATCACTTTAACTTAATTATCTCCATAAAGACCCTGTGTTCAAATATAGTTAGTGTCTTAGTCCATTTAAGCTGCTGTGAGAAAACTACAATAGATCCTACTTATATGTGGAATCTAAAAACAAACAAACAAACAAAGAAACACACAGAAAAACAAAAACAAAAACAAAACCCAACCCAAACAAAAAACTGAACTTGTAGATATAGAGAACAACTTGGCATTTGCTGGAGGTTGAGATTGGTGGGGGTGGGGGAGGATGACGAAGGGGGTCAAAAGGTACAAACTTCCAGTTAAAAGACAAGTCCAGGACATGTAATGTACAGCATTGTACTGTGGTTAACAATATTGTATTGTATATTTTAATTGCTAGGATAGTAGATCTTAAAAGCCTTCATCACAGGAAAAAAAGTTATCACTATGTGCATGAAGTGATGGATGCTAACTAAATTTATTGTAGTGATCATTTCACAATATGTACACATATCACATCATTTTGTACACCTAAAGCTAATATAATGTTATATGTCAGTGATATCTCAATTAAAAAATAGAAGCAAAATAAGAGTGAAAATATATGAAAATTAGAAGATAATTATGGGAGGTCCAACATCAAAATAATAGGGGTTTCAGATGCACCACAATCAAAAAAATAAGGATAAAATATAGGGAAGGAAATTTTAATAGGATACTTCAAGAAATTTTGTCAGAAAAAATATTTGCTTCTTGGTTTGAAGGGTGTTCTAATTGTCCAGCAAAAGAAATGAAAATAGATCCACACTACACAGTGATCATCACATCCTTGTTTCCCTCTCCTAGTCCAAGCTATACTATATAGTGAATAGGATACTACAAAAGATTGACAAGTCTTCCATTGTTGGTCAACTGGAGTCATATCTATGTATGCTTTTTAAGGCTTCCATTGCACTTAGAATACATTGAGAGCTCCCCTTCTGACCTACAAGTCTCTCCATGATTAGGACCCTAAGTAATTCTCTGGTCTTCTTGCCTTGCATGTTCTCCCTTAGCCACATTGGCTCCCTGGTTGCTCCCTGAGCATGCCAAGATGACGACCTTGAGGCTTGCTTTTTCCATTGTCCTGGAATGATTTTTTTTTCCTCTATATTACATGTCTTCTCCCATCATTTCATTCAGGTCTTCATGTAATGCAACCTCTTTCCTGACATTGCAACCTACCTTTTACTTTCATTGCTATTTCTTCCTTTATTCTCCAGTACTTTTCTTCAAAGCACTTATCATTGATCGAATGAGCAAATACGTGAATTTTCTTATGCATTGTCTTCTCCATAAAATATGAGCTCTGTGCTGGCAGAAATATTGTTCTGTTTATTGCTGTACCCTATGTCTAGAAATGTGCCTGGCAGACACTGGAAACTTAATACATTTCTATTGGATAAGTAAGTAAACTTATAGATAATTTCTTTTTTCATGTATACCTAGAACTTTGTCTTCCCTCAATCTCACTTAAAAAAAAAAAAAAAAAACTTGGCCAAATCCGAGGTTTTGTTTTTTTTTAAGGTAGGCTTCTTAAGGAAAGTCCAGTAGATTCTACCTAACCTTGTAAAAACGGAAGGAGAACTAAAGCTGATGTCACAAACATGGAGTTGCAGGGAGCAGGAGCTGAGGAGATTTCCATACAGAATTCTAAGAAAGGCAACATCTCAGAGGGAAACAACAATGTGGTGTCCCTGAGAGATTTAAATCCTGGGGACTTGCTTTGCTAAAGACCCTGTCTACAAATTCCACTCAAGATTCTTTTGAGTTCCATATTTTCTGGATTTGAACAGTGACTATGTTAGCTGTGGCCAGTGTTCTGGAAGGTGTAGGAAGCCAAAAACTTTCCTTCAGCCCTGAAGGAAGGGTAAGAAACTCCCCTCTGGGTCCTCTGGTTGAACCTGTTCCCAGCCCAGAAGGATGGGGATTCAGGAAAAAACAAACTTGACTTGGAGAAATTCAGAACCTATGACTGTCTTATCTTATTTCTTCTCTGGGGAGTAAAGTCATATTTTCAACAGGTGGAATAAAACACTTTACCCATTTAACATAATTAGTAAAACTCTCAGCTCTACTGGAATTTTTGACCCACATTCACAATTCAAAATAGCAAGTATACACTGAATACGAATGATCCAAATATTGTAGGGCCTATCATCAAATACAAGGAATAATCTTTTATGGAAATAAAACCTATTCATCTGAAGAAAAAAAAACCATAGACTAGGTGGTTTAAAAAACATCTGTTTCTTATAGTTCTGGATGCTCAAAGTCCAAGGCCAAGGCACAGGCAGAGTTTGTGTCTGGTAAGAGCGTCTTCTCTGGTTCACAGGTGGTTGACTTTACACTGTGTTCTCACATGGCAAAGGGGGAAGGGAGTTCTCTTTGGCCAGTTTTCTGAGGACATTAATCCATTTATGAGGATTCTGTCCTTATGACTTAATTACCTCCCAAATGCTCTACCTCCAAGCACCATCACATTGGGAATTAGGTAGGGTGGGGGGAAGGGGTACACAAACATCCATTTTATAGCAGTCACATTCTGAGGTACTGGGGATAAGGACTTCAACATATGAATTTTGGAGGTGGACATAATTCAGTCCATAACAAAGAAAAACATTTTTTTTTTCCTCCTGTAACAGAAAGGGAAAAATATGGGGCAGGCACAGTGTATCTTCTACAATCTCAGTGAAACATCTATGGGGAAGAGATTTAAAAAGAGGAAAGAGAGATGCATGAGTGGCTCAGGTGGTTAAGCATCCAGCTCACTCATGATCTCATGGGTCATGAGATCCAGCCATGTGTTGGGCTCCATGCTCAGCAGGGAGTTTGCTTGAAGATTGTCTCCCTCTGGCCATTCCCTCTGCTCACTTTCTCTCTCTCTCTCTCTCAAATAAATAAAAGAATCTTTAAAATAAAATGAAAAGAGGGGCGCCTGGGTGGCTCAGTGGGTTAAAGCCTCTGCCTTTGGCTCAGGTCATGGTCTCAGGGTCCTGGGTTCGAGCCCCACATCGGGCTCTCCGCTCATCGGGGAGCCTGCTTCCCCATCTCTCTCTCTGCCTGCCTCTCTGCCTACTTGTGATCTCTATCTGTCAAATAAATAAATAAAAATCTTTAAAAAAGATGAAAAGAGAAAAAAAGGTTTGAGACAGTTGCCTAGGGGCATGGGAATATTATTTTACTAAAGAAGCATAGTAGGAGTCCTATGCTGTGATAAGGCCCATTTCAGTTTTGTGGTCATGAATTTAAAGTGAAACCATTCAGCTTGGTTTGTAATTTCCTCTAGCAACACGCAGCTGCTCCGGAAGGCAGAAGAAAGCAGATGGGATTTTACCAAGCAAGTGTCACTCACCACTAGGAATTAAAATAACATGCAATTATGAGAGAGGTTTAAAATAACACAAACATTTAGATACAATCTATCACTTTCTCCACCAAATGTTAATGGCTACCAATTATGCCTCTGTATTTTTCTGGTTCACTCAGCTTGGATAAATCAACTTGCATTAAATCTTCTCTTAGAACCCAAGACTTCCTAAGGTCCACGTCACACATCCAGGCTTCAGAATAGCTGAACCTAATAAGCTTGACTGTCTAGATTAGAGTCAGAGGTTTCACCAGTGAGCCCTAACAGAGGACAGAAGTTTGCCTGAGGGCCATACAACCGAGCCAAAATTCCTGACGGGTGAAGGACTCCGTCTTTGACTTTCATGTTTCAATTCATTCAAGTCAATTCATTGACTTTCACGTTTATGTAAAACTAGGGAGCTGGGAAAGTTTATGACGTTTTGTAGTCATAGCCTGAAGTGAATTTTTATTTATTCATCCAGCACATACCTTATTGAGCACTTACTATGTGCAGGTGCTGTTTCCATGCTGGAGGTAATAAACAAGAATGTCTCTGCATGTGGAATTTAACAGGAGACAAGGAAAGGAACAAGCAAGTAAGAAAAATGTCAATATAATTTTAGGTGGAGATAACACTGGGAAGAAAAATAAAACATAGTAAGTTTAGAGAGAGGGGGAGAGGGTTTAGATGAGGTGATTGCGTGACCTCCTGAGGGGGTGTGTTTGGTTAGCGTGTGAAGGAAGCAGGGAGGGCAGAGCATTTTGAAAGCATTGTTTGCTGAAGTGCAGATTGAATGTTGATAAATCTGTCTCAAGGGGATTCTACTTCCTAACACACAGTGCTGACTATACAAAGTTTGATTAACCATTCCTTTATTATACACATTGCGACAATGTAAAAAAAGTCCCATTTTCAAGTTATCAGTGAATGCACAATTATTGTTTCCACTGTATCAGTTGGCTCCTCTATTATTTAAAATTTTAGTGAGTGTTTAGTGCTCATGAACAAGTTAACAGAAACCTTGAAGCCACACAAATTCTCAGTTTTCATGAACAACTGACAGACACTGAAAGGGTTCTCCCTACATCATCACAACTGCTAACTGGGCCTTAGTATGCAGCCAACTTTTGCTATAACAGAAAATATTTCCATGTTAAAATCACATGAACTTTTCCTGAATATGAACCCACCTCTGCCGAGGCACTATGACTTGATAGTTAAATACCTTGGCATTAATCAGGAGAAGGCATTGAAGGATGAAAATAAGATCACATTTTAGGAGGAAGCCTCCCATACATATTGCATGTATGTAGATATGTGTATCCATGTCTGGGATTTCTACCTATCTTCCACCTATCTCAAGAAATTTAGAAATACCTAAGAGGGTAATTTTCATTAAGATAAGTAAGTTCCGAGTATGCTACTTTTATATCAGCTATTTTAATCAAGTTAAAATATGTTTTCATATAGTGTTATAGAATTATATATGTATCATAACCAAAACCACTGATTATATATCGAATAGTATATAGAATTATATATGTATAGTATACAGAATTATATATGTATCATAATCAAAACTATTTTAGAAGGCATACTAAAATGTTAATAGTTGTTACCTTTAATCTGTAGAAAAGGAAAAATTGCTAATTTAGTATTATTTTTCTGTATATTTCAATTTCTAGTATTTATAAAAATATTAAAACTTAAAACATAAGACATTAAACATTAATTTCCATAAAGAAAAAAAGTTTGTGGGTTTGATAGTTGTGGGTTTATTGGGATGCCCCCTTAGTTAGCTTGGGCTGCTATAACAAACTACCACAGACTGTGTGGCCTAAACAGTAGAAATTTACTTTCTCACAGTTTTAGAAGTCCAGATGTTCTGGCCAAGTTGGTTTTTGGTGAGGATTTTCTACCTGGTTTGCAAATAGTTGCCTTCATGTCCTCACATGGCCTTCCCTTGATGCCTACATACAGGGAGAGAGGAAAGGAAGGTGGGGGACAGAGAGGTCAGCCCACCCCCCATGACCTCATTTAACTTAATTACTTTCTTAGAGGTCCCATCTACAAATACAACCACACTGGGGGTTAGGGTTTCACCATATAAATTGGGGGTGAAGGGCAAACAAACATTTAGTATAATAGGCACCAACTGAACATTGAAAAATAATTTTTTTTTGAAAAATAATTTTAAAAATAAGTTATTTAGGTAAAAAGATTCAGAATGGATTTTCTTAATCTAGGTTCCATGAAAGAATTTTGGGGGCATGTAATCTTGAAATTATGTGCAAGATTGTCTTTGCATTTGTTTTGGGGGTATAAACTAGTGCAGAACTTATATCAGATGTGACCTCAAAAAAGTTAAGAAACAGTTAATTAGAGAAACTTCACTAAAAAATAACACAACAGCGTGCCTGGGTGACTCAGTTGGTTATGCATCTACCTTTGGCTCAGGTAACGATCCCAGGGTTCTGGGATCAAGTCCCACATCTGACTCCTTGCTTATGGAGGAGTCTGCTTCTCCTTCTGCCCCTCCCCCTGCCTGTGCGCTCTCTCTCTCTCTCTCAAAAATAAATAAATAAATAAATAAAATAAAATCCTAAAAAAATAAAAAGAACACAAAAGACGAAGAAAAAGTAATATTTTGATGACAAAACAAGTCAAAAGGATTTTCTTAATACAGAACAGACACACTATTGCAAGGAAATCAAAGACACAGGCTTTGAAATGGGTGGACCTGGCTTTAAAGTCTAGTTCTGTCATTTTTGCTAGAATTGTGACTTAAATGAAGTGAGTCAACCTCCAGAAGTATGTTGCTGAGTATGCACATCTGGCATATTGGCTAAAGCTGATGAATGTTGCCAAGTACTGGGCTAAGCAGTTTACATGAGTCATCTCATTGATAGAATGACTCCAAGAGGCAAGTAACAGTATTCTCACTTAGAAGTAAGGAGGTTGAGGGTTAGCCAGCAAGGTAACATGGAACCACATAGTAAGCATTTAGCACACAATCTGGCATGCATGAAGAAGTCAGCAATTGTTTGCTTCCATCCTGTTGGACAGTGACATTTATATTTTTGTTACCAGATAGCCCTTCCAATCTTATCCTTTCTGCTCCCCTCTCTGATGTATTAAAGATTGCTAGAAATACAAATGAACATTTTTAGTTCAATTCACAATTCTTGAAGGAGTAACTATGCCAAGCATGATGGACTAGATTTTCCCTCTGGGGAAATCTCTGGAACGCAGGTCAGGCTGGGGATTCACAGAAAGATGCATGTCCTTTGAGGGGTTTGACTCCAAGACAAAAGTCTATGAATAGAATATAGCAATTATTGCTCAGAATGATAAATTTCTGATTATTAACATGAGTACCAAATACTACCTATTTCATAAAGCTTTCTATATCATTCTTTGTCCACTCTAGAAGTGTTCATTGAATAGTTACTTGATGTCAGACTCTCCTTGGGGGCTGGACACAGCTGGGAAGAGATAGACACAAATCTCCTTGGAGCACATGACCATAAAAATGCCTCATATAGGGACACCTGGGTGGTTCAGTTGGTTAAGCAGCTGCCTTCGGCTCAGGTCTTGATCCCAGCGTCCTGGGATCAAGTCCCACATCCGGCTCCTTGCTCGGCAGGGAGTCTGCTTCTCCCTCTGCCTCTGCCTGCCTCTCTGGCTGCCTGTGCTCGTTCGCTCTCTCTCCCTCTCTGACAAATAAATAAATAAAATCTTTTAAAAAAATGCCTCATGTACTCTCCATGTCTGTTATGTTTGGTAGCTCTAATGGATTTATACACCGGATTTACATACCAACAAGAATTTGAACAAAATTTTTGGTGGAAATTTGGACCTCAAGAAATAGTGTTTGAAGCAGTAGACCTACTGCCATCTTGTGGCAAGTCTGCAAATTTCAGGGCTAAAGAAAAACAGTTTGAGCGTTAATTTTATGAACCATGATAGAGGTCATATTACCAAATCACACCAAGTCAAAAAAATTGTCTATTGCTGGGGTGGGGGGAGGAATAGATGACATTTATAAAATTAAGTCAAAAGTAACTTGTACCCATTATAAAGTTATTACACAATATTTCTGGAGTAGATTTCAAAATACTGCCCAACAGTCCTAAAAATGAGTTGACAAACAACACTTAAAAGGCAGATTTTTATAACGTGAAATTGTTGATAAATCTCTTCCTTGCCTAAATTGCCAATTAGTTTTATTGAAAAATATATTGCCTCATGTCATCCTTTTTGTTTATTCTTTTCTTTGCCCTCATGGTGGCAATCAAGAGCAGCTGGATGCTTAATCTAGCAGAGTTTGTAACATGATCTGTGTTTTTTGACCTGGCTCTACAGTGAGGTTAAGTCATGTGTTTTGTAAGCAGCAAATGAAGCCAATGCCATAGTGTGGAACTCTGTTAGTTTCTATATGGGTCACTTACTTTGCATTATTTCATGCCACAGTGTGTGAATTTAACCAGCTCTAGCGAGCCATTGTAAAAATATGCATCAAAGGTTATCAAGATTATCCTGGTAGAAATCCACCAACACCAGAGGGGGGAAAAAAAAAACCTGTTTCAAGCAACTAACCTCTTTTGTAAGTGATTAGCATTATCATTCTAAATCTAAGGTAACTAACATTATGCAACAGTGTATCGATGGATGGGCTATTTATTATGCATGACAGTACAGTTATACACAAACCTATGTGTTTTGAATTACCAATGTCTAGTAACTGGCATGTAATAGAATGCCACTGACAGGAACTTTTAGGAAAAAGTTAACCACTCTTTTTGCATCTGACATTTTACAAAGACTTTATTTATTTATTTAAAGAGTTTATTTACTTATTTGTTAGAGAGAGAGAGAGTGAGCACAGGCAGACAGAGAGGCAGGCAGAGGCAGAGGGAGAAGCAGGCTCCCTGCCGAGCAAGGAGCCCGATGTGGGACTCCATCCCGAGACGCTGGGATCATGATCTGAGCCGAAGGCAGCTGCTTAACCAACTGAGCCACCCAGGCGTCCCGACTTTTTTTATTTTTTAAAATACTTCTATTTATTTATTTGACAAAGACAGACACAGCAAAAGAGGGAACATAAGCAGGGGGAGTGGGAGAGGGAGAAGCAGGCTTCCCGCTGAGCAGGAACCCTGATGTGGGGCTCAATTCCAGGACCCTGGGATCATGACTTGAGCTAAAGGCAGATGCTTAAGGCCTGTGCCACCCAGGCACTCCTTACAAAGACTTTAAAACACCAATTATTTTCCAGTTGTTAACATTATAGGAAAGCCCTCCATGCCCGTGCACACATCCATGCAAACACATAAACACACATTTGACAGAACAGAAGCAGAGTATTATAAGCACATCCTATCTTTCCATTAAGCTTGTCTGACTTTGTAGATAGTCACCTGGCAAGCAAAGGTTCTGTTGAGGGGACCAAAGTAAAGGGTTAATAACATTCACCTATGCATAATAAAATTATGCAATTAGAAAAGTAAATTTACAAAAGAGCTGTTGACTAATGATTGTTTAGCAGAAAACACTTTAATATTTAGCTTTTCCCAGTGTAAAAACCAAAAAGAGAGAAAATACTTTTAATGGTCTTTCTCCCTCAAAGTTTTAGCACCCAGTCTTGCTAATTTGAGTTAGATTAAACATTTAAGACAGCTTTAAAGAGATTCTGAATTCTGGGAAGAAAATGGTGAAAAAAAATTTTTTTGTTATCCTAATGCAGGCTTTTGATCTTCAGAATGACTGTATTTATGGAAAAATTATATAAACCGATAATAGGGCAAATTTTTAATGCACTAAAGAGTTATGAGCCTTTACTGACTAGAATTCCAACAAATTTAAAGGAAGCAAGAAAACTTTTCAGAGCTCTCCCGTCAGAATATTCAGTGGTTCTCATAGCAGGAGATATAGATGACAATTAAACACGTCTTACAGAGTTTCATTCAAATAAAGTTTCTTGATTTACTACATTCATTTAGGTATTGAACTGTGAAGTTTTAATAAAATTATCCTAAAATTAACACATGTTCATATTCATATTTTAAAATCAAATTATCCTCCATCAGCTTACTGTCTCTCATCTCAAGCTCCATTCCTAAGTGCAATCATTTTTAGCCTATTTAGCAGTGTCTAATGGTCTTACATTTTGCCATCATTTTAAATTCTTCTTTGCTGGGACACCTGGGTGGCTCAGTTGGTTAAGCAGCTGCCTTCGGCTCAGGTCATGATCCCAGCGTCCTGGGATCGAGTCCCACATCGGGCTCCTTGCTCGGCAGGGAGCCTGCTTCTCCCTCTGGCTCTGCCTGCCTCTCTGTCTGCCTGTGCTTGTTCTTGCTCTCTTTCTCTCTCTCTGACAAATAAATAAATAAAATCTTTAAAAAAAATTCTTCTTTGTTCCTTATTTCTAGTATTACTTAATTACTTAGTATTTATTATTTCCATTATGGAAAAATGAAGGATTGGTTATGTTACCTCCCTCCCCTCAACTTTCTTTTTCTCAATCTTCCTTTCTAATATGTCGTTATACTTGACTTTGGGTTATGTAAATCTTTAGTGTTACTAGCAAATTTGAAGGAGAGCATTTGTTTTTGGCAGCTGTCCTTCCCAATCCTCCAGTATGCTATCTGGCTGTACCTAACCTTAGACCTCTTTTTTAATATCCTTTGTACCCTGTCCTCCAGGCACAAAGTGCATTTTCTTCTTTCTAGGGCACCCTGGAGTCTTGCATGTGTTCTTTCCTGTCCTGGAAATGGCTTTACTCTCATCCCCATCTTGCAAACTCCTTGTCCCTTTTATTTTATTTTATTTTATTTATTTTTCCTTGTCCCCTTTAAACTTCCCTGTTAAGAAACATTTTACAACTGTCCTGAGCAGAGGCTGCCACTCCTCTCCTTGTTCTCCTGACAACATCCAAGTACCTCTGTCATAGCAATTATTGAATTAAATAAAATTAGAGATAAAAACTGATAATTTAAGACTGTTTCCAGGCCTTTCATGTTCTTCCAAACCAGAGTTGGAAGGGGTAGTAGTACCAAAAGATGAAGAAGCTAGGAGTTAAAAGAAGCTTTTTTTCTGGGGATGGAGAGGGCCATGTAAGAAATATCAGGAGGGTCTCCTGATCACCTAGAGTGTTTGAGAAACCCATGTGAAGTCCTCGGAGCACACAGTTGGGACCCTACCAAAACTGCTGTCCCTAGCTTTCACCATGCAGCAAATCGGCCTGACCCCTGACTCCAACACCATATCTAGTGTCCCCACAGCAGTGGCCTCCAAGAGCTCCATGGGAGGCGCAACACTATACCACACCCATTGTTGGTTTCTCTCCCTTACTGTCTCACTTCCACACTTTACCGGTGGTGTTTCCTGGAATAGACTCCCAAATCATGTACATTCCCTTGTTTTAGAGTTGGGTTCTGGGAAAACCTAAGTTAAGAGAGCACTTATTTTGAAATTTCTTTGTGCCACATGAATTGTGTTTCAACTGTTACCACTCACTCCAGCACTGACCTGTGGGTCCTTGATGTGATGGTCTTTCCCACCAGACTGGCCGGCAGAGGCTTTGACTGATCTCACTCTCAACAGATTTTTGTGAAGTGATAAATGAGTGAGTGAATGAAAGCTATCCCACAGGAGCCCCAGAGTAATAAAGGAGATTTCTAAAAATGCTGCAAGTTAGATTCCATATTGCTGATCTACTTCAGCAAACATGCAGGCTTGTCTGAACTGGTCCATATTAGGTAGTGAATGAAGCTCACTGAATATTTCAGTTACATTCACACTCCCCAAATGAGTCATTTTTTCCGAACCTACATAGCATTTTACTGGCTCAAAAGATGTTTTCACTCTTTTAAAAAAAATAATGTTTCAGCAGAGGAACTTTTTATTTAGAGTTTAATGATCCCAGAGACTCATTAATTTTCTTTCTTGAAACACAGAAATAAAACATTTACATCTAGTTCTAAACCATTTTTATGAAGCTAATTTTCTCCACTGCTGAATTTAGAGAAAACCTTTTTAATTCAGAATCAGACATTACATACCATGTGTTAAGTCTTAAATATATAAATATATATTTAAAGTAGCTTATTTTCTGTACCATGAAGCAATACAATACTGAAGTTTATACTTTAAAGAATCAAAATACAGAAACTGAAAAGAACAAGTCTTAAGTAGTTTTAGTTTGCCAGGAATCAGGTTTAAGACACTAAAAATATATTCAGCCAAAGATGGTTGATACTCTTCATATCACATGAATAGTTTGAAAGCATTACAATTTGACAGCATCCAAAGGAAACCTTATTTGTCCTTTCCCTATCACTGTGTGCTAGAGAGGAGTTAGGGATATTACCGTTGATCTTACTTTTTAACTAATGTGCACGTGGTGTCAGGATTTTGCTATGGAGTGAATATTTGAGTCTCCTCAAATTCGTATGTTGAAGCCATAACCGCCAGGGTGATGGTGGGGTCTTTGGAAGCAATTAGCTCAGGGGGTGGGGCCCTCATGAATGGGATTAGTGCTTTAAAAGAGTATACACCAGAGAAATGATCTCTCTCCCTTTGCCATGTGAGCAGAGTGTGAAGGTACCCAGGAGGGTTTTCACCAGGAACCAAATTGAACAGCACCTTGACCTTGGACTTCCCAACCTTCCAAACTGTGGGATATAAGTGTCTCTTATTTAAGCCATCCAGTCTATGGTATTTTTGTTATAGCATCCAGAGCTTAAAGAGACAGATTTCTGAGAAGGCCAAGAGACTGCTCTTCCCCTGGCTGTCTAGCACTAGGTAAGTATTACTGGTCTTGCCAGTGTTCTGAGCCCCGAAATCTCCAGCAGTTGCAGAGAAGTTGGATGATCTGGCATGCCACTCTCTGTGGTATCGTGAAGGCCAAGTAAAACACTGGTGAAGGGGTACCTAGGTGGCTCAGTGGGTTGAAGCCTCTGCCTTCCGCTCGGGTCATGATCTCAGGATCCTGGGATCGAGCTCTGGGATCATCGGGCTCTCTGCTTAGCGGGGAGCCTGCTTCCCTCTCTCTCTGCCTGAATCTCTACCTACTTGTGGTCTCTCTCTCTGTCAAATAAAAAAATAAAATCTTTAAAAAAAAAAACAAAACACTGGTGAAAATGCTCTTAATCAGGAAAGCCCCATGCAGGGGTAGAGTGTTCTACTTATTCTTAGATTTGTTTTTGTCCTTTCTGCTCAAGGTTAAACGAACAAAGAAATATATATACTTTAGGTAGTAAAGGGAAAGAAGAGGAGGAGCAAAATAAATATACATTTTGTCATATTGATTGGATTAGGAGTTGGCAGACACATTTTTTCCCCCACTACTTCTCACTAATCAACATCTCAGGGTCCTAGTTTTCTCCTTCCTAAAATAAAAAGTTGGAATGATTTTAAAGTTCTTTCAGGCATTATGAGGCAAGGAGTCCATAGAATTTATGGATAAATTTTAAGGAATGTATTAAATATATTGCTGCCGTCCCTCTGGAAAAAATATGTCCTACAAAATAATGTTTATTTAGAATGAGAAATCCATTTTGGAATGTGTGAATCCATCATAGTATGACCTAAGCTTTTCTTTCCTGACCCCATCCCAGTCATTTCCTGCTTCAAGAGCAGGTGCCCACCAGGTAATCCCCAAGGCTGACACAGATTCCCTCTCTGACCATCTCTGGTTAGGCTCCTCTGGGCCCTCTTCTGGACTAAGCCTCTGTCCTGGCCTATGCAAACAGCAGAGTCTTAACACAAATAATTGTGTACCCCTCTCCCCAGCCCCCACTAAGAGACCGGAACACATACCAGCATAGTCTGTGTCAGCTCAAGGCAGCATCTTTGGGATGACTGCTCCAGCCCACTCACCGTGCCTGGGAAAGGTTAAGGCTGTCAAAAGAATTTACTGTTTGTTCCAACCAACACCTGAGGGTAGGGCCCCTCCTCCTGGTCTTTGTGAGAGAGTAGGGGCCTGACTTTGATAAGGATTAACATGAGTTAGCAAACTCAGATCGACTAGTCACACGAAACAACCTGCTTTCTGCTTTTTGTAATCTCCTTTCCTTACTCCACCAAGTGCCACTCACCCAGTCCCTATTTACTCATATTCCCTTTAAATTGTGCTGTCACCTCTCAGTGAGTGGAATTTGAGTACAGTTCATGTTGGACTCTTTTCTTTATTGCAATAGTTACTACTGATTAATATCTGTCCATAAGTTTTAACTAATGCTAGGCATAGTTTATTTTTGACAGGGTCCAGTGCAAAATGAAAGCAGGTAAACTTGTTTGTATAGCATGAAACTGTCATTAAGAGTACTGAAGCATAAACAGTTTTTTCTTTCTTCTACCATCTATTTCCAGACTTGCCATATTTTTGATACTTAATATTTTCTAAGTAAAGAAAATTTTGAAAAAAATGTATTGAGGTATAATTAGCATGTAACATTATATTAGTTTCAAGTGTACAACATAATGATTCAATATTTGTACGTATTATAGAACGATTACCCCAATAAGCTTAGTTAACATCCATCACCAAACATACTTATTAAATTTTGTTTTTCTTCTGACAAGGACATTTAAGATAGACTCTCTTAGCAACTTTCTTATATGTAGTGCAGTATTATTATGTATGGTCATTATGCTGTACAGTACATCCCTATGACTAATATATTTTACGAATGGAAGTTTGTAACTCCCACCACCACCTCTGGCAACCACCAATCTGTTCTCTGTATCTATGAGCTTGGTTCGTTGTCATTGTTGTTTAGACTCCACATATAAGAGAGATCATATAGTATTTATTTCTCTGTCTGACTTATTGTACTTAGTATAATGCCCTCAAGTCTATCCATGTTTTCACAAATGGAAAGATTTCATTCTTTATGGCTGACTAATATTTGCACGCACGTGTGTGTGTGTGTGTGTGTGTGTGTGAGAGAGAGAGAGAGACATCTTCTTTTTTCCATTCATCCATTGATGGACACTTAGGTCGTTCCCATATCTGGATATTGAAAATAATGCTACAATGAATACAGAAATGCATATATCTTTTCAAATTAGTGTTTTCATTTTCTTTGGATAAACAGAAGTGGAATTGCTGGATGATATGGTAGTTCTATTTTTAATCTTTTGAGGAAACTTCACACTATCTTCTGTAGTGGTTCCACCAATTTATGTTTCCACCAACAGTTCACAAGAATTCCCTTTGCTCCACATTCTCACCAACACTTGTTATTTATTGTCTTTTTCATAAGTCATTCTAAGAAGTGCACAGTGGTATTTCATTGAGGTTTTGATTTGCATTTCTCTGATGCTTAGTGATGTTGAACAACTTTTCATGTATCTGTTGGTCATCCATACATCTTCTTTGGAAAAATGTCTATTCAGGCCATCTGTCCATTTTTTAATTGGATTTTTTTTTTTTTGCTATTGAGTTGTATAAGTTCTTTATGTTCTTTGGAAATTAATTCTTTATCATGTATATGATTTGCAATATTTCCTTCAATTCAGTAGGTTGACTTTCTATTTTGTTGATTGTTTCCTTTGTTGTACAGAAGTTTTTTAGCTTGATGTAGTCCCACTTGTTTATTTTTGCTTTTGTTGTTTTTGCTTTTGAAGTCAGATCCAAAAACTCATTACCAAGACCAATGTCAAGATCACAACCCACATGTTCTTCTAGAAGTTTTATGGTTTCAGGTCTTATATGCAAGTCTTTAATTCACTTTGAGTTAATTTTTTGTGTATGGTATAACATATTGATCTGATTTTCACTCCTCTGTATGTGGCTGTCCACTGTTCTCAATGACATGTATTGAAGAGATTGTCTTTTCTCCACCATATATTCTTTCTTCTTTGTCATAAATTAATTAACCCATATATTGTGTTTGTTTCTGGCAACTTTATTCTGTTCTACTGATCTATGTGTGTTTTTATGTCAATACCATACTGTTTGATGACACAGATTTGTAGTATAATTTGAAATCAGACAGTGTGATACCTCCAGCTTTGTTTTTCTTTCTCAGAATTTCTTTGACTATTCAGGATCTTTTGGTTCCACACAAAGTTGAAATTTTGATAGGGATTTCTTTGAATATGTAAATTGCTTTGGGTATATGGACATTTTAACAATATGAATTCTTCCAATCCATGAGCACTAATATCTTCCCATCTACTTACGTCTTCTTTAATTTCTTTCATCAATGTCTTACAGTTCTCAGTGTACAGGTCTTTCTTTGACTCTTGTTAAATATATTCCTAGGTATTTTATTCTTTTTCATGCAACTGTAAATGGGACATTTCTTAATTTCTCTGTCTGTTAGTTTGTTATTAGTATATAGAAATGCAACAGGGGCACCTGGGTGGCTCAGTGGGTTAAAGCCTCTGCCTTCAGCTCAGGTCATGATCCCAGGGTCCTGGGATCAAGCCCCGCATCAGGCTCTCTGCTCAGCGGGGAGCCTGCTTCCCTTCCTCTCTCTCTGCTTGCCTCTCTGCCTACTTGTGATCTCTCTCTGTCAAATAAATAAATAAAATTAAAAAGAAATAAATGCAACAGATTTCTGTATATTGATTTCATATTCTGTGACTTTATTTTTTGAGGTATTAATTTTAACAATTTCTTGGTGAAGTCCTCAGGATTTTCTATATGTGATGTCATGTCATTTACAAAGTAGTGACAGTTTTACTTCTTCTTTTCCCACTTAGATATGTTTTATTTTTTTTTATTGCCTAATTGCTATGGCTAGGACTATTATGTCTAATGAAAGTGGCCAGAATGAACATCCTTGAGCTAAGGAAAAAAGCTTTCAGTTTTTATCATTGAGTATGATGTTAGCTGTGAACTTGTGATATCTGTCCCTTAATGTTAAGGTACATTCCCTCTACACCTCCTTTGTTGATAGTTTTAAAATCATAAATGGATGTTTAAGTTTGTCAGGTGCTTTTTTTGCATCTATTGAGATGATTATATGATTTTTGTCTTTCATTCTGTTAATGTGGACTACCACATTGATTGATTTGTGGATGTTTAACCATTCTTGAATCCCTGGAATAAATACTACTTGGTCATGGTGTGAGATCTTTTTAATGTACTGTTTACTTATATATGTACTGTTTATTAATTTACTTATGCCATTTGGTTTGCTAAAATTTTGTTGATACAAAATCCTCAACAAAATTTTAGCAAACCAAATACAACATTGTCTTTTTAGTCTCTAGTTCATTAATTTCCACTCTGATTTTGTTACTTTCTGCCTTCTACTATCTTTGGGCTTCATTTGTTCTCCATTTTTATTTCCTTGAGATGTAAAGTTAGGTTATTTATTTGAGCTTCTTCTTGTTTTTTTTTCCTTAGGTAGGCATTTATAATTTTTCCCACTTTGTAACTCCCTGCGCTTTCAAAGATGAATGTCTGTTTCCTTTCCCAGATTATGAACATTTGTAACCATTATTTCTTCAAATAAGTTTTCTGTTCCTAAAATTTTTTTTGAATTTTTTATTATGTTATGTTAGTTACCATACAGTACACCATTAGTTTTTGATATATTGTTCTAAGATTCATTGTTTATATATAATACCCAGTGCAATATGTGCCCTCCTTAATACCCATCACCAGGGCCAACCCAACCACCTCCCCCCGCCAAAACCCTCAGGTCATTTCTCGGAGCCCACGGTCTCTCATGGTTTCCCTCCCCCTCTGATTTCTCCCCCTTCATTTTTAATTACTAGCATGATTTTCACCCTTTGTCTTTATATGGTACAATGCCAGTTTAAAATGCAGATATAAAAGCATTGAACTCATATGCACAATTACTGAAATTACACAATTTATATTTCATGGCTTATGCATACATATGCAGTTCATTCTTATGAGGAGAGTAGAAACACCACAGAAAACAAACTCAACTGTTTCTACTGTCTTGATACTTGCACATTCCATCACGGCTATCTTCCTTGGGTTACTGATGACTGAGAAAAAAAAGAGAGGAAAAGGAACTATGTGTTGCCTTATCTTTCCCTTAGGCTAAGGTTTTGAAAAGACAAGAAACATTATTTAACATAAATATAAATTATAATATTAGAGTCTTTTGGTTCCAAACAATATTAATATTTGGTTTTTTATTCAGCAAACATTTTTCAGGTTCCATGGAAACACCCTTTAAAACAGTGAAAGACATAAACAAAATCCCTTTGTTGTGGAATTTACATGGTGGTCGTGGTAGGGAAATAATCTACAGTAGGTAATTACAATATAAGGACAGCTAATGCTAATAAGAAAAATGACAGTGGTCAGAAGATTCAAGGTGGTGTGTGTTAGTTTATAGAGGATTGTGAAGGGGCCTCTGATCAGAAGTATGAAGAAGCGAGGAGCATGCAGGCTGCCATCTTGGCATATGCACCTCTAGAGCCAGCACATACTGGAGGTACTTGAAGAAAAGCTGAAGGCTTAGCCTGAACTTGTCAGAAGAAACACTGTAACATTTGTCCATGTATTCCTTGATACTTCTCTCTCCAGAAGTGGCTGGTTATAGTGACTGGCTTCTAACAGAGTATGGAAAAGGAAACACAGTACCTTTCCAGTGGAGAAAACTGGCATTTTCCCTCAGAACTTTGACAAAATGTTTATTATTTAATAGTAACCAATTAGAATTGCTGAAAAGAATTTTGATGCCACTCTGATCCTTGTGCCCCCATCTTCTATCCTAACTACAGCTATCAGAAGTTTTATTTGTCTTTTGAGTTTTTTTATTTCATCAGAGTGCATATAAGTCATGGTCTTTGACTTACTATCCTATTTGGTCTTGGACTAGGCATGTGAACTCACGGATTTGTGTTTCTCTTTAGCTGGGAGAAATATTTTCCTCTTTTTGAATTTTTCCCTTCTCTTTTTTTCCTCTCTCTCTTTTTAAAAATCTTTATGGAGGGGCGCCTGGGTGGCTCAGTCTTAGGCTCAGGTCATGATCCCGGGGTCGTGGGATCGAGCCCCGCATTGGGCTCTCTGCTCTGTGGACAGCCTGCTTCCTCCTCTCTCTCTCTGCCTCTCTGCCTACTTGTGATCTCTGTCTGTCAAATAAATAACAAATCTTAAAAAAAAAAAATCTTTATGGAGCTCCCCTACTAAAAGCATACTGGACTTTGTGATTTGTTTTTGTAAAATGTTTTCTCATATTGTCCTCCTTTTTGTCTTTTTATTTTGTGTTCTTGGAGAAGTTTTGACTTTGCCCTTTTACTCTGTCTTTTAGATTATTAATTTACTTATGCCACCTTTTTTCAGTTAGGTGTCTTAATTTAAAATAAAACCTTTTGCAATTACATTTTGATTGTTTTTAAGGTCATGTTTATTGAATATAATTTGCATAGAGTAATATTCGTCCCTTTTAGGGGCTAAAAACTAAAGCACACAGTTATGTAACTATAACTACAGTGGAAATATGGAACATTTCTATTACCTCAGATGACAGTCTATTGTTTCCATTCTTTTTCTCATAAAATCTGTTCTTTTTTGTACATTATTCTCTCAAATCCATTTAGTAACTTTTAAAAAAATATTTATTTATTTGAGAGAAGAGAGAATGTGAGCACAAGTTAATGGGGAGAGGGGAAAGGGAGAAGCTGGATACCCCCTAAGCAGGGAGCCTGATGTGGGGACTCAATCCCAGGACCCTGAGATCATGACCTGAGCCAAAGGCAGACATTTAACCAACTGAGCCACTCAGGCTCCCCCCATTTAATAACTTTTAAATTAATTTTTTCTAAGTTTTATTTTTGCTTCCTGAATCATATGGACTTTAAGGATCAATTGTTCCATCTGGTGATTCTCCCTCTCCCCCTGCAGGTTGCTGGTGTCCCTGCAATGTGCAGGCCCATATTTCCATTGGTTTTTCCCTTGAGTGATAGAGCAGGTTAGTAAGGTGGACAAAGTGCGTAGATGGCAGGTTCACATTAAGGTCATAAGCATGATACAGTCAGGCAGGACAAGGATCCTGAAGAGTCAACTCAAGGCATCCTTACTTGGCTGGATGGTATTTCTATTCTGGGTAGAAGGTTCTTTTTTTTATTTCTTTCTCTTTTATGAATGTTATGGTGGTCCACAGTTTCTCGAGATATACTTGAGATATACTTCCCTTTTACTCCTCACTTGGAATCTTCCAAAGGCAGTTACTTCACTGTCTTCATAGGACATGTTCCAGGTTTCAAGCTCTGGGGTAGGCCAACAGCTAACCTCTCCTGCAGTCTGTGAGTGTGTGTGGTCAGGAGCTCTCAACTGGTTCACTGCTCCATTCACTATCATGGCCCCAGTGACTGGGAATTCCTTACCTGTTCTCTTCCATTGGTGCCTATTTCTTGTTTTCTTTCTTTCTATCTTTCTTTTTTTTTTTTTAAGATTTTACTTATTTATTTGACAGACAGATCATAAGTAGGCAGAGAGGCAGGCAGAGAGAGAGAGGGGAGGAAGCAGGCTCCCTGCTGGGCAGTGAGCCCTCGGGGCTGGATCCCAGGACCCCGAGATCATGACCTGAGCCAAAGGCAGAGCCTTTAACCCACTGAGCCACCCAGGCGCCCCTATTTCTTGTTTTCCAGCACTGTTACAGGTTTTTGTGTTTCTGTCCTTCCTTCTTTTTCATTTTTCTCCCAAGCTCCCTACTTCTCTCCCTTCTTCTCTTCCTCCTTTCCTTCCTTCTTTTTTGCATGTGTACTATAATTTTGTTTTCAGTCCATTATCTTAATCTAGTCTTTCCTACTTTTGGATCCTCTATTTTTATAGTCATTAAGGAAGAAGTGTAGTGTAATGGTGGAGACTGTGTATTTTCACACCAGACAGCCTGAGTTGGAATATCAACTCTTTCATATGCTATCTGTGTAACCTTGGACAGGTTGATTTACTTTTCTGTGTTTCCATTTCCTTATCCATAAAATGTAACCATATTAATGATTACAGATGATCTCACTTCTATGAAATTGTTTGAAGGATTAGAAGTGAATATGCGTAAGTCACTTAGAACATTGTCCAGCACATATTACTGTTTTATATATAGTTCTCTCTTTCAATTTTCAATTTTTTGGGTTTTATGGATTGTACCACCAATTAATATTATTTACTTATTTCAAAAGTGAGGAAACATTATTTATATAAAGATAGTTTTATAAGGTATTAATAATAACTAGAAACAACTCAAATGTTTAATAATTATACAATGAATAAGTAAACCACAGACTTTTATTGTAAATTGAAAGGCAAATATGGAAAAAGTAGATGCATAAAATTTTTTTATATGGAAAAAGAAAAAAATGAATATCAAATATATTTATACATTGATTTTGTATTTAACTTTTCTGGGTTTAAAGATTGCAATCAGAAAAGATTATATTTTATTTTTTTTATTTTAATTTGGTTCATTGTTATCTTAAGGAAGATATAGAAAGGAAAAATTAAAATTCCTTTAACAACCAGGTCAGTTTTGAGATGCCTCTAAGCTGTTCCAGTTCCAGAGACAGACAATATAGGCTGTCTGGAAGCAAAACCTCAAATACCATAATTGCCACTGGGACCCACCCTAGTTTAAGAAAAAAATTCTGAGACACTCTATTTTGCTTAAATGAAATAGCTCTTTGTGTCTGAACCTTTGAAGGCAGTCCAACCCACCTATATTACAACATTGTAAGTACAGTCAGAATTTCTAGCAGGAGTTTTCCAATGAAGGACAAAGCTTCATTGAAGCTTACATTATAGGAATCTGAGGAAGTCTGGAAATGGTGGTTCATATTAAATAATAGCTACTGGGTACCTTGGTGGCTCATTCAGTTCAGCATCTGTCTTTGGCTCAAGACACGATCCTGGGGTCCTGAGATCAAATCCCACATGTGTTCCCTGCTCAATGGGGAGTCTACTTCTCCTTCTCCCTATGCTGCTCTCTCTCCCACTCTCTGTCAAATAAATAAATAAAATATTTTAAAAATGGGTAATATAATGTTAATTAAAATAAAAATTAGGATATTGTTCATGAAAAATATTTTAGGTTTTCTTTTAGAGGCATGTACTGGGATAAGATGGGTGAAATATTTGAGAGATTGTTTCTTTCTTATATGATTTATCATCAGAAAATCAGTAAGATATTTTAAAGAATGTAAGCAGAGCAAAGAAAGCTAAGGATGTAGTCAACATGTGTAATTTAAATAAAATGCATTGTTTTGATAATTACATTTTGAAAATGGTATAATTTTAACATTGAATAATCACCTACATTAAAACATTTTAAAAGTGTGACCATATCTGCTGCTAGTGTTGAGTATGTTACATATGTAGTGTGGCCTTTTAAAACTGAATTTGTAAACTAATGTACCAATCATAAAAGTAGTGTTATGCTCATCGTTCATTAACATGTTGCTTAATTTTTGTGTTATAAACAAGCAAACAGGATGTTTAATTTTTTTCTTTTAGCAAATCAGATTTTGCACAATACTGATAAACCCTGATTTTTATACTTTTAAAAATTATGTTTTGAAAGATACACTACATTCTTCAAAAATGTCCCTTTGATGTTTTCTTTCAGTTAACAAATTAAAAGGAAAAAAATGAAATGTGACAGCTGAGAAATATGAAAGAGTCTATTTACTAAAAACTAGTTTACAGATTGAGTTAAAATAATGAGATGAGGAGACTTCTGGCAGACACATAGGACTTGTTTACATTTTGATTGCAGTTTAATAATTTGCTGATTGCATTATAATCACAGCAATATTGCATTTTAATCACTTGCATACATTCGGTTAACTAAATTACTGCCTTTAAATCACAATTTGATTTTTGCTAATACATAACCAGTTCTTTTTCTGTCCCTGCTCCAATAAGGATCATAATCAGTAAGCATGGTTTTGAATCAATTCTTTTTGGTAAACTCCCTAGCCACATTCTGCTTCTTGCCTACTAACGACATTATCTTTCACACAAATGTGGAATAATGAGTAATGCTTCACAGAATAATGTATAATAAATTGGAAGCAAGCCTCATCTAGCATAAACCTGCAATATGCCTTGTGTGACTAAAAGCCACAATTACTGAAGCAGAGAATTGCCTTGCTGTTCCCAAAATGGGTGTCTGTCTATCCTGGTGCTGAGGCTGCCTGGCTTCATGTGGGCCAGTGGCTGAGATGAGTCAATGCAGAATGGGACATAGGACATGTCACGAGACCTTTAAGTCTGCAAATGTTGTGGAAAGTTTTTTAAATGCCCCCCCCCATTAATCAAGCATTTATTCATTTTTAGAAGAAAATGTTATAAGAAAGCAAAAATAATTCATAATCCACTGCCCAGGTAATCTCTGTACCATATTAAAAATAAAATAGAGACAACCCACTTATGGAAGAAAACTCAAATAGTGCAATGTGTTTTGCAGTGAAAATAAATCCTTTCTATTAGTTTCTGCCTCATTCTCTTTCTACAAAGCCACAGTGTCTTTGAGGTCCTTCCAGGAGGAGGAGTTGGAGAGGGAGGGACAGACACCCCTGGGATGATGGGGGATGAAGAAACAGAGGACTCGTCTCATGCCCTCTGACTATCCAGAGCCCCAGGCCAGGTTGCAGAGAGACTAGCAAACATGGGAGGCCCCAGGAAGCAGGACCAAGACTGGAGGGTAGGAACTGGGGTATTGGATGGCACATGTGTTCAGGGGGCTGGGGGACCAGGTGGCCCAATTGGCTGAGAGTCAACCAGATGGGGTGAACTAGTTAGAACTCCACAGTGGGAACTGAGGGCAGAATCATACACTGAAGACAAGGCAGATGGAAAGCCTCTGAGGAGCCATGAGGACAGGATGTGATGTGTTGGCCTGGTGCCATGTTTTACCTAAGTTTTTTGAGAGTCCAGGAGCCAACCAGTCAGACCATGAAAAAGATGACAGGAAGAAAGAATCTTTGAAAAGGGAAGATAACTGGGGTAAGCCTGAAAGTGATGGGGTTAACTCAGGAGTAACTATATTTGCTGGCAAGATTAAGTTATTTCCACCACCAATGAAAATGGGTGTTTCAGAACTAAGCTAACTTCTATAATAGAAAAGTTTTTTTTTTCCTGTACATCTGTGCTGTGATTTTCATGAATAATCCTGTTCTACTTGAATTTTATCACTTAATCCTCACAGCGTTAGCAATACTACTATCTCATTTTTATAGATATGGGAACTAGCACTTGGACTGATGATTTTACTGACTTATATAGCTCATGGGTTGTGTGCCCAGGTCTTGTGCTCAAATCCCCCAAGTTCAAAGTCATTTTGTCCACTAGGTCAAGGGACAGTCAGGAAACAGAAACCATACCAGTTATTATTTTTTTTTTTTAGTGGTAGAAGAACATTATTTATTTATTTATTTATTTATTTATTTGTCAGACAGTGGGAGCGAGCACAGGCAGACAGAGAGGCAGGCAGGGGCAGAGGGAGAAGCAGGCTCCCCGCTGAGCAAGGAGCCCGATGCGGGACTCGATCCCAGGACACCGGGATCATGACCTGAGCCGAAGGCAGCCGCTCAACCAACTGAGCCACCCAGGCATCCCAGAAACCATACCAGTTATTTTAACAGAGAATTTACATACCAACTGTTAACTAGTATCAATGAACTAAAAATTCAGAAAGGTGGACACTTTGTTTTTCCGGAAGCAGTTACCACTTGTTGGGCTGTGGGAACAAAGGGAAGTGTAACAACCTACACACTTGGAAAAGGGACACTAAAGAACTGAGGAGGCCTTAAGAAAGGGAGGCTGCCTGACCATGCTGGTGTCTCTGAGCTCATAGAAGGCTCCAGGTGGCTGGACCCAGAGCTCTAAAGAGAAGGTAGCAACTGGTGCTGATATCTCTGAAGAGACATGATGAGTTTGGATCTGTCAATCAACTGCTGCTGTTGGAACAAACTTGCACAACCAGAATCAGGGAACATTGCCTTGGTGACAATGACAGGAAACAAAGGCTGAAACAAATAGGAAAGCGGAAGTAGTGTGTCCCTTCTTTTTTCTTCAACCTCTGGCCATCCTCTTGTGTTCTGATTGGTGGAGCCTAACATGGAGCCAGTGGGGTCTGCAGAGTCCCAACAGAGTTTAGAAGGATGGCTTCAAAGTTGAGAAAGTATATTTAATCATCAATACAGTCAATTTATAATTGTCTTTCCATACATTTTTGAACTTCCATACTACATCCAAAACAATTCTATACATCTTCCTAATGAACTGCAGTTAACTTTAAAAAAATTTTTTTTTTATTATTTTTTATTTAAGCTTTATTTAAACATATAACGTAACCCCACCACCCTCTCCCAACCCCTCTTCCCCCCACCCCCCTCAGTTTGTTTTATGACATTAAGAGTCTCTTTTGGTTTGTCTCCCTCCCGATTCCATCTTATTTCATTTTTACTTTTCCTACCACCTTAACTCTCACCCCCATTGCATCTCCACTTCCTCATATCAGGGAGATCATGTGATAGTTGTCTTTCTCCAGTTGACTTATTTCGCTAAGCATAATACACTCTAGTTCCATCCATGTTGTCGCAAATGGTAAGATTTCATTTCTTTTGATGGCTGCATAGTATTCCAACAGGAGATCGAAGAGAAGAAAAACAACAATTCTAGAAACAGAAAATCGACCACTTTCTGAAAGATGCAGTTAACTTTTGTACAAAGAATTTCTCATTCTTTCCCCAGAGCAGGGACACACAAGGTGCCAACAGTGATGCTATGTATTTCCAGGTGCTGTTAATCATTCTTTAAATTCTGTCACAGATCTATCTGAATACTCTGTTATCTATACACCAAATTGGAATGCTAACCATCAGCAGCAGCTCTTGTATCAAATTAAGGAAAAGAAGTAAGAAATTAGTTAATATGGGACACCTGGGTGGTTAGTCGGTTAAGCATTTGACTCTTGCTTTTGGCTCAGGTCATGATCTTGCAGTTGTGGGATCAAGCCCCACATCGGGCTCTGCACTTAGCATGGAGTCCGCTTCAGATTCTCTTTTCCACTCTCTCTCTCTCTCTCTAAGTAAATGAATAAACAAATAAAAATCTTAAAAAAGAGAAATTACTTAATATATACATATATGTAAAAAAGACAATAGCTTCAACAGTCCCATGACTTTCCTCTTCTACCACTCAGTCTATGTTTCCTTTACAGGAACTGAGCAGGTTGGGATTACTTACATTGTGGGATGACCCAAACCTTCATTGCTAAATGCTCTGAATTATATCAGTGGTTCTGCATTGTTGTTGCTTGAGTTTTCCTGTACTTTTTCCTTACATGATATGGAAGCACAAAGAGGCCCTGAATGAATCCCATTTCCCAGACACAATCCACTTTGCTTGCACCATGAAGAATACAATTTCCCCAGAATCTTAGGAACAAATAACTGGGAGTGTAATTCCTTTCTTTGCCTGTTAGGTTCAATGGTGTAAGGATTCCAAAAGGCCAAATGGTTGTCACAACCTTCATTTCAATGGAATTATTATCATGGTCTGGTGAAAGAATTCTGTGAAGCAGGACCTTCAAACTAACAAAGCTCAAAGTTTCAGGAATGCAAAATGAAAAATTTATGAGTGAGTTACTAAGTATAAAAGTGAGAAAGGCCATTGCCATTTCACCCGCCTTGATTCCTGAACCAGTATATATTTTATGGGAGAAACTGTATCATTTATTGGTCATAGATTCAAAGTATTTACTGTATTCTGTGAGCTATGAGGCCATGCTTCCAGGGTTGTTTTCTCCCAGTTGGCATTAAAGCAGTATTATCAGTAGCATCTTTCCTTGTTATATTAGTCTAACTGATTTAAGTGATGGTATCTATGATATTAGTTAATTCCATGGACACAAGCTCATTTTCCATTGGAAAGATCTTTTTACTACTCTTTTGCAGGACAACTCCTGCGTGGGCCCATAATTATGTAAACTTCACTTTCAGTTGGAGCCAGCATATTCAGTAAAAGTATTGGGAAACCAGGCCCAAGTTTTCCCCTTCTCATTCAGTAGATCAGAGGAATGCCCCCTTACACTGAGGCTCCAGGTATGGTTTGAAGGGAAGGAGGTAATACAGGAGTTGATGAAGGTTATCTTATCTATCTGGCCCTATAAATTGTATCTTTATGACTTGAAGATCAAGCAAGATATTAAATCCTTTCCCACTTGATAATAAATTGTGGTTACCCATATCCAATCTCATGGTTTGTTGGGTCAGATAGCACTGATCCATGACAGGTGGCTTAGTTCTTATGGTCACTTGATGGAGCATCATTAGATATTCAGCTTTCATTAGGGCTTAGGAGTAAACCAGAAGCTATTTCTTCAAAAGAAAATAATTACTTGCTAAAGACTTTAATTTACTATGGAACATCGGAGATCTGAGCAATGCCTTCCCTATTTGTATTTTCCAGAGGCTCTGTACATTTGCAGAGTATAATTCAGAAGTATAATTCTATCTCTTTGGTCAAAGGTCCAGGTAGGAGAGCATCTTGCACTATAGCCTGAACTTGCTGCACAACTTCCTCTTGCTCTGATTCCTGCCTTAAAACTGACAGGCATCTCACTCACTTGATATATGGGTCAGAGTAGCATATTCAAATGTTACTACAAATGACCCACCAAAATCCAAGCCTTATGCTTTTATTTCAGTGGTAGCCATTGTAAGATGTAATAACATGTCATTCGTCTTTTATGAAATTGACATGCTTTAGGTCACCAGGTGCCGGAACATTACTGAAATGTTAGGGTCCTAAATTTTCATGGAATATATCTCCTATGTTCTGGTTCACAAGTTATCTTACTAAGGTATCCAAAATACCTCTTATGTCTGTTCATTCAGTAAATTATCACAAAATCATCAGTGCAGTGGCCCAGTGCTATACTTTGTAGAATATCAAGATGATCAATCTCTCAGTGAAGTGTGTTAGGGGAGAAAGCAAGAAAATTGATAAGACCCTGAAGTATAACTGAGAAGATGTTTTCTTGGTCCTACCTGGAAAAAGCAAACCACTTCTGGTGGTCCTTATTAACTAGAGTAGATAAAGGAGCCTTTGACAAATCAATACTTACATAGCCAGGGCTGTGTTATTTGTTTTAGTAAAGACAGCAGTGAGGAGCAAAGCTATAGTTACAGCCATCATCTAATTATGTTTATGACAACCCAAGTCATTCTTGAACATTTTTTTCATCTTTTGCATAGAAAAAAGAGGCAAATTAGATGTAGGCATGCACCCTACATTTTTTAAGTCTTTGGTGATGGCACAAATCTCAGCAAATCCCCTGCAAGTGTATTGTCATTGCTTTGTATACTGACAGAGGAAGTCTTAGGGGCTTCCATTTTGTCTTTCCTATCATAATGGACCTTGTTTCAAAAGTCAGAATGTCTATTCTAATCATACATTCTGCAAAATGGGAAAATACCCATAAGTTTGGTTCATGAATCCATTGGTACACCATGATTCAGACTTTGGCCCAAACTTCATTTATCATCTCACTACTACAGGCCCCTACTTTCACTGGAATTCCATAATTTTTTGGGGGGCCCCACAAAATAATGTTATTTCAGAACCAATGCCTAGTAATCCCCCAAAGATCTGGGTATTTCCCTTTTCTCCAGGATATAATAACTTCATTAAATGACCACAGATACTTTTGGGGGAATATAAAAAAGGACTTATTTACACACTTGTATTTGTGCTGCAGGGTCCCTTCTTCAAGGAGGTCTACCTGCACTTTAGTCAAGGAACCCTGGGTTTGTGAATGGCTTACATATGGAACCTAGATAAAAGTTGGTGAACCTCCATTGTGGTGTCTTAAATCCAGATCCCTGCCACAAGCCTGGAAATGTTCCCTGTTATAGAGATCAAGTAATATTTTAGTAGGCTGTCGCCCTCTTTAATTGTAGGGACTCCATGGTCAATTAGCCACTGACAAAGATTCCAGTGGGCCAAAACATGTTCATGACTACTTCATCCTTTTCCATTATGATTAGCGTAACTTCTTTGTCTTTGGAACTTGGGCACTGTCAGTTGAACGCTGAGCCATTCTAGGACTCTGTCACTTACACCCTTTGAAATTGGGGAGTCCACCTCAATGGTGGCATTTCCTTCCTTGATACCTGGTGTGCAGAGGGCAGTCACCACAGAGCTTTGCAAAGATGCTGGTGCCCCACTCCTTAATGCGTTTCTCAATGTCTTAATGTCGGGAAGGTCCTCTGGTTCCTCTCAGGGAATGTAGTGGATGATGGGTATACAGGTCATGGAGTGATAAATTCACTCTAATATATTTGTTTCTCTAAGCTACCATTAAGTCCAGGATTCAAACAAATAACTGATGGTGAACATATAGCATAAAACATACAGTTGTTGAACCACTACATTGTGTGCCTGAAACGAATATAATAATATCATGTGTCAACTATGTTCAAATAAAACACCACCACCACCACCAACAACAAACCCAATAAATTGTCAGAGCTATCTATAACAGCATAAGCTAGCGCATTAAATTCCAAATCTCTGGCAGGAGCACTCATTTTAATAATTCTGGCTCTGTATAGTGTTTTAATATATTTTCCTTGATATAACACCATGAGAATCTGTTCTCATACAGATTCATCAGCTTTCTGACAACACAAATTAGCAAAATCTTGCAATTACTTTGGTGCATGAACTATTTCCTCCAGTTCAGTTTTGTTTTTCTCCCCCTGGAGATGCTGATACATGACATCAGCTTTGGATCTTGTGGCAACAATAGATAGCTGAGTTAGATATTAAGGAAAATAGGCCTCCTCTCACATGGAAACTATCCTAAATGAGCTTATTATGCATCTTTAAATAAAGGAAGGCTTTACTTGATTCATGTTCTGGAGAGCAAGCTGTTTCGGTCAGAATGATGCTTAATTTTATGCATCAATTCAGCTGGGCCACAAAATGCCCAGATATATGTTCCAACATTATTTTGGGGTGTGTCTGTGAGGGTGTTTCTGTGAGGGTGTTTCTGAAAGAGATTAGCATTTGAATCAGTGAAGTCAGTAAAGCCGATTGTCTTCCCCCATTTGGGTGGGCATCGTTCAACCCACTGAAGACCTGAATGGATCAGAAAGGCAGAGAAAGGTTGAATGAACTCTTTGCCTGTCTTCCAGAACCCTAACTTCAATCTTCTCCTGCCCTCTGTGCTCCTGGTTCTTAGGCCTCCAGACATGAACTGGATTCCCACCATTTGGTTAAGGCATTATTTACCCCAGTTTATGTATCAATACAGTGTTAAAGATAGTTGTTTCCCAATATCCATCTCATCTTCTTCTTAAGGAGTGTAATTCTTACTACATTTGTGACTATCAGTGTACCTAGTTAAAGGCTTAAATTTCTACACTTTCTTAAAACTAGGTGAAACCATGAGACTACATTCTATTTCCTGAGATATAATTGGAAGCGTTGTGTGGGAATTCTGGGAAGTACATTAAAGGAAACTAACTTGGTTGGGCTTCTGACCCTCTCCTTTTCATTCTGCTGCCTCCTGGACTACGAACGTGATGGCTGGAGCTCTGGGCACTCTGTTGGATTACGAGGTGATCTTAGAAAGAAGCCACAGACTCAGAACTTGAGAATGAAAGAGCAGAAAGGGAAAGTCTCAGGAATCCCAAAGACTGTGGGTGTTTATGTGTTATAGAAATATATATCCAGAGGGAGGAGTCAAGATGGCGGAGAAGTAGCAGGCTGAGACGACATCAGGTAGCAGGAGATCAGCTAGATAGCCTATCAAACCATTCCAAACACCTACGAATCCAACAGGAGATCGAAGAGAAGAGCAACAATTCTAGAAACAGAAAATCGACCACTTTCTAAAAGGCAGGACCAGCGGAGAAGTGAATCTAACGCGACGGGAAGATAGACCCTGAAGGGAGGGGCCAGCTCCCAGCAAGCGGCGGAACAACGGAGCACAAAACCAGGACTCTTAAAAGTCTGCTCCATGGAGGGACATTGCTCCAGAGGCTAAACTGGGGTGAAGATCTTGCGGGGACAGCGTGGACTCAGGTCCCGCGGGGTCACAGAAAGATCGGGGGTGTCTGAGTGTAGCAGAGCTCACAGGTATTAGAGCAGGGAAGCCGGCTGCGGAGACAGAGCCGAGGAGTGAGCTCTCAACTTGGAGTTACCTTGAACCAAGCGCGGCTGGAGGCTGGGGAGACGGGAGTGATTAAGCGCTTTTCTCTGAAGGCGCACTGAACACTGGGGCCCTGAGCTCTTGGCTCCTCCGAGCCTGAGATTGGGCGGCCGCCATTTTCATTTCCATCCTCTGGAACTCTACGGAAAGCGTTCAGGGAACAAAAGCCCCAGAAAGCGAACCTGAGAGGATTACTTAGTCTGGTCCCTGGTAAGGGCGGTGCAATTCCGCCTGGGGCAGAGACACTTGAAAATCACTACAACAGGCCCCTCTCCCAGAAGATCAATAAGAAATCCAGCCAAGACCAAGTTCACTTAACAAGGAGAACAGTGGAATTACAGAGCACATCTTCCTGGGGTCTTTGCCACCCTGTTAGTATTACATTTGCTCCTTCATATATTCTTATCTGGACAAAATGACAAGGCGGCAAAACTCACCACAAAAAAAAGAACAGGAGGCAGTACTGAAAGCTAGGGACCTAATTAATACAGACATTGGTAATATGTCAGATCTGGAATTCAGGATGACGATTCTCAAGGTTCTAGCCGGGCTCGAAAAAGGCATGGAAGATATTAGAGAAACGCTGTCTGGAGAAATAAAAGCCCTTTCTGGAGAAATAAAAGAACTAAAATCTAATCAGGTTGAAATAACAAAAGCTATTAATGAGGTGCAATGAAAAATGGAGGCTCTTACTGCTAGGATAAATGAGGCAGAAGGAAGAATTAGTGATATAGAAGACCAAATGACAGAGAATAAAGAAGCTGAGCAAAAGAGAGACAAACAACTACTGGACCACGAGGGGAGAATTCGAGAGATAAATGATACCATACGATGAAACAACATTAGAATAATTGGAATTCCAGAAGAAGAAGAAAGAGAAAGAGGAGCAGAAGGTATACTGGAGAGAATTATTGTAGAGAATTTCCCTAATATAGCAAAGGGAACAAGCATCAAAATCCAGGAGGTGCAGAGAAGCCCCCTCAAAATCAATAGCAATAGGCCCACACCCCATCATCTAATAGTAAAATTTACAAGTCTTAGTGACAAAGAGAAAATCCTGAAAGCAGCACAGGACAAGAAGTCTGTAACATACAATAGTAAAAATATTAGATTGGCATTGAAGTTATCCACAGACCTGGCAGGCCAGAAAGAACTGGCATGATATATTCAGAGCACTAAATGAGAAAAACATGCAGCCAAGAATACTTTATCCAGCTAGGTTATCATTGAAAATAGAAGGAGAGATAAAAAGCTTCCAGGACAAAAAAAACCTGAAAGAATTTGTAAACACCAAACCAGTTTTACAGGAAATATTGAAAGGGGTCCTCTAAGCAAAGAGAGACCCTAAAAGTATTATCAGAAAGGAATAGAGACAATATACAGTAACAATCGCCTTACAGGCAATACAATGGCACTAAATCCATATCTCTCAATAGTTACCCTGAATGTAAATGGGCTAAATGCCCCAATCAAAAGACACAGGGTTTCAGAATGGATAAAAAACCAAAACCCATCAATATGCTGCCTACAAGAAACTCATCTTAGACCTGAAGACACTTCCAGATTCAAAGTGAGGGGGTGGAAAACAATTTACCATGCTAATGGACATGAGAAGAAAGCTGGGGTGGCAATCCTTATATCAGATCAATTGGATTTTAAGCCAAAGACTATAATAAGAGATGAGGAAGGACACTATATCATACTCAAAGGGTCTGTCCAACAAGAAGATCTAACAATTTTAATTATCTATGCCCCTAACATGGGAGCAGCCAACTATATAAACCAACTAATAACAAAATCAAAGAAATACATGACAAGAATACAATAATAGTAGGAGACCTTAACACTCCCCTCACTGAAATGGACAGATCATCCAAGCAAAAGATCAACAAGGAAATAAAGACCTTAAATTACACATTGTAGCAGATGGACATCACAGATATATTCAGAACATTCCATCCCAAAGCAACAGAATACACATTCTTCTCTAGTGCCCATGGAACATTCTCCAGAATAGA
>ML104238.1:52450-63817 GCA_003697995.1 Taxidea taxus jeffersonii | reverse complement strand
TTGATCCCAGGACCCTGGGATCAAGCCCCACATAGGGCTCTCTGCTCAGCAGGGAACCTGCTTCCTCCTCTCTCTCTCTCTGCCTGCTTCTCTGCCTACTTGTGATCTCCATCTGTCAAATAAATAAATAAAATCTTTAAAAAAAAAAAAGAGTAAATAGAAAATAAAGAAGAGTAAATAGAAATGAGAATGGATATCTGTTTGAAAAAAGACCTAAGTGTTTCAAAAATGTGAAAAAGTATCTGAAATAAATAAAAGCAATAAACTGGATAAGCCCCAATCAAACACTGGCTGCAGAAAGAATTGAAGAACTGGAAAATATAATCAGAAAATAGAAAAGATAAAAATAGGAAAGGGCAGCTCTGAGACAATGAAAATTGAGGACCTTTACTGCACACTCACAGACATCCAAGCAGAAGAGAACTGGGGGAGTGACAGACAAGCAGTATTGGGAAAGATGATAACTGAGAATTTTCCCAAATTGAATAAAGACCATGTCTTCTCAAATTGAAAGTGCATATCAAAAGCAAAGCGAAGGGGTGCCTGGTTGGCTCAGTAGGTTAAGCGTCTACCTTTGGCTGAGGTCAGGATCCTAGTGTCCTGGGATAGAGCCCTGTATTGGGCTTGCTGATCAGGAGAAGCCTGCTCCTCCCTCTCCCTCTGCTCCTCCCTCTCCCTCTGCTCCTCTCTCTCCCTCTGCACCTCCCCCATCCCCACCCCTGCTCCTGCTCTCTCTTTCTCAAATAAATAAGATCTTTAAAAACAAAAACAAAAAGCCAAGCGAGAAATAGAAAATAAATTTACACCAAAGAACATTACAAAGTTACCAAGAAGAGAGTGCAAGCATGATGATAGAGTGAACCATGAGGATTATGGTACTCATAAAGAGAGAGACATTGATAGGTAGTAAGTACTTCATCCCATACTTGAGAGGTACTGCCAAGAAAACTACGCTGGAGAGGGAAGTCTGGAAGGAATGGTATCAACCAAGTTGGAAAAAAAAAAAAAAAAAAAAAAAAAAGGATGCTAAGGCCTAAACCAGCACAACATGAGGGAAAATAGAGAGGAAAGCATGATTTGAATGTTGTGATGGGATTTCAAAAGTTGTTGGAAATGGGGAGTGGGGGGTGGGGAGAAAATGAGGACATCAAGAATTATTCTCAGGCTCTCATTATGGGTGTTACCATTGGAGAGAGTGAATACACAATATGGAATGCAAGAGACAGGTTTGCATGGAATTCAAGACAGGTTTGCATGGAATGCAAGAACAGGTTTATGGGAGATGCTAAACTCAATTTTATGCATGTGTAGTGTGGGGAACCTGGGGAGAAATTACTGACAAAAGTATCCAGATATTTTGTTTTGTAAACTAGGGGACAGTTCTAGACTAGAATAAAGTCTTGGCCGTCATCAACATAAAGCTCTCTCTAATATTGTCTACAAAGGTCATCGATATCCCCAATTTACCAAGAGGATCTTATCAGTGGCAGCTCACTGGCTTGATGTAGAGCCATTTCCAGGGGAGGCAAGAGGTAAGGCATTGTCTGAGTAGGCTGTGTAAATTATAAGAAACAGATAAAAAGAGAAAAGAGGTTCTGATGATGGTGAACTTCAGCAAAGGACCAGCCAGGCAGCCAGCAGGGCAATGCTGGTAACAAAAGAGTAAACAGGTAAAAGACTGGGAAACCAAGCCATATGCAATGATGGATCAGGGCTGAAATGAAAATGGTGGTTGAAAAACAGGGGGTGTGAAGGAGCTGAAAGAATAAGGTTATAAAAATTAGGAAAGCAGGAAAAAACAATTGTCTGCACATGAGGCAGGCAATTCAAACACCTGGCGAAGGTGAACTTTGTTTTGGCAGAACAGCAATAGCTGCTGATAAAAAAAATATTCAAGATAGGTTCCCAGGTTAATTTTGACCATGCCTTTAACCTCTTACTGAGTCAGCAGCAGAGACTCCATGCAGTCCTTACAAATAAGAACTACACTTGCCCACAGAATATAAGTGTATTGCTATTGATTTTGCTCCACTATGACAATATGTGAATGAATAATGAAATGAAAGTTAGGATTTTTGAAAGCTAACCAGAATAAATCTTTACTTTCCCAGGATGAATATGGCTAAGTGGCTCTTTTCAACACTTGGATAATGGTTTCTAAATGAAGGAATGAATATCAAGAGCTTAGAGTGTTAACTCAAGCTAAGACTTTGAGGAGACCTTTGGAAATATTTAAAAAGATAGATTAGTGAAACAGTGAGGCAGAGATTAAGTGAACATGCTTTCAGATCTGTCATGTGGCATTGCATCTGCCAGGTTATTTGTTTTGCAGTGCCTACCCCATGATGAATCAAAATCACCTTTAGGAGAATCCTTATTGAATAAAATTGAAAAAAAGTCAGAGATAGTGGTCAACAATGCAATTTAATTCTTCAAGCAATAAAAATATTTTAATACTTTCTTAGAATTATAATTGCATAATTACTACTTGATATATTTTTTGGAGAGTATTACTTTTTTAGTAAATAAGATTCTTACTATATACACTTTTTTTTTCTCTTTTGTGCTTATTTCAGAATTCAAAGCCAAGATAAAGATATAGAGGTCTCTTAGAATACATCTTTTGCCTAAAATGATCCTTGAGGTGGAAAGGATTGAAATGTACTGTTCCCCTGAGCAGTCAACATTTAGACTGGAGAATAAAGGAATTGTTTCAAACAAGGCACAGATTCCAGGGCTGTCATGGACGTCTGTGCACACTGTGCACTCCACACCTCTAGGAGGTACCATTCACATGGAGTCTTTGGGAATGGTGCCTCCTGAGGTCCTGCATGCACATCAGGTACAAGTGCATCTGGTGGCCCCAAGTTTTCCCCTCTTCTGCTACACTGAATGGATAAGGCTTTATATGAGGAGAGTAGATACAACCCCGAATTTGGAAGTAAACACATAGGGGTTAAAAAAAAATCAATTTTAATGTCATGATGGCTTTAGTTGGAAAGTCAGATAGATCTGGGGTTAAGTCTTAACTCTGCTACTTGGTAGCTCTATGAATTTAGACATACTATTTTAATTCTTTGAGGCCATTTCCTCTGTAGAATAGGGATAATAATCCCTTCTTACTGGGAATTTTGGAAGGGTAAAATGTGATTATGCAGAAGCTTTCACAGTTCTTTTCTCAGTGTAAGCATGAATAAAATATTAGATGATGATGATGATCATCATCATCTATAGACCTCTATAGACTTCTATGTGAGCAACCTTTGTAGGTTCCCACCTCCATTTCCGTTCCATTCCATTCCATTCCATTCCATTCCATTCCATTCATCCATTCATCCAACAGATTTGTAGTAAAAGCCCATTAGAAGCAAGCCACTTGCAACAGAGAGTATAAAGATGAATCACAGAATGCTACCTGTATGGATAGGCACTCTAATAGGAGTGATCAAACATCATAACTACATGGAGTGAGAAGTCCTCATTGTAATTGAATGGCCACAGAACTGGGGAGCAATAAATCACTTCTGATTGGGATTAACTTAATACAGGGAATTAATTTAAGCTGGGCTTTGAAAGATGAATAAAATTTTAACACTGAAGACTGGAAAAAGAAGCAGGCATTCTAAGTACAGGAAAGAGACACAATATAAAAAAGAGATCACTATCATTTCTTCAGACTTTAGAATACTAACATTCTATCATATATTCAGACCCTAAAATGTCTAACCCAGAGGTTTTTAAATACATCCTGTTTCCATGTATGCTACTAGTGAGTTCTTAAGAGCTGCTCAGGAGTTCCTGGGACAAATGGTTTGGTACTGCATAGTGGTTGGGGGGCTAGTGAGGACCATGGTACTACAGCCTATATACTTCCTAGCTGTACAATCTTAGCAGAGTCACGTATCATCTGTGGACTTTAGTGTCTTCATCTACAGAATGAGGATGATGGCTTTATCTATCTAACTATGAAAAATGAGGTATCTAGAGAGCTGCAGCACAGTGATGCTCTTACTATGCTAAGTGCTCAATAAAAGATAGCCATTGTTACTGTTTTATTTCTTTAAAAACTTGAATTACAGGAACCACATATAAGTATATAAAATCTCTATCAAATGCATATAGTCCTGAAATTTACATTGTAGGCATTTTCCAATTATTTTTAAAAAGCTTTAATTTTTGTCCTTCTTGAGTATCCCTTCAGAAAGTAGAAAAGGTACTATTTTATTTTATTTTATTTATTTATTTGACAGACAGAGATCGCAAGTAGGCAGGGGTGGGGGGGAAGCAGGCTCCCGTGGAACAGAGAGCCCAATGTGGGGCTCGATCCCAGGACCCCAGGACCATGACCTGAGCTGAAGGCAGAGGCTTTAACCCACTGAGCCACCCAGGTGCCCCAAAAGGTACTATGTTTTTAAAGTTATCACATCACATGGCTTTTGTTGAATTAAATATTCAATATATTATCTTTTCTAGAACTGTATTTACTCCTCTTGAATGAACTGCTCAATAGATACTGGGATAGTTTGTGAGTGAGTGCAGTTTTGGCATCACTGTCTCCCTCATCCTGACCCTGGTCACTCCCTCACTCTGCTGAATTCTTTGTTTGGACTTGAACGTACAGCCATGCTAGTAGGCAAGAGAAAATGAAGTGTGAGTGTCAAAAATAATTTTTACTCTAATAAATACAATGCCTAATAATATTCAATTTTGAGTATAAACACAGAAAAATATCCAAAGGGTAAAGGATTTTTTATTTTCCATTACCTCTTTTGACCGAGCATGAAATTCCATCTTTGGGAAAAAAAAGAAAGGCTCTCATAGAAAGAACATGTGCAGCTGACTTCTGTGAAAGGTAACATGGAGACAAAAAGGCTGACATCAATGATTGGCATTTGAGTGGTACCAAGCCCCCCCAAAACTGATATATCATACAGTCCAGTTGGGTAAAGCAGAGCTTGGTAAGGGGTAAAAAGGTAAGTGGAATTACATAAAATGAAGCAGAACATCACACAGAAGTTAATTTCCCCTCAAATATATGTTCCAGGCTTGATACCCAAAAGCATTTCCATTGTATTCCACATCACCCCAAACAGCAATATCCACTCTTCATTTGACCATTCCTAATATTCACACTTAAGTGACTCCATAAAATGAGATATTTTTCTTTAACTGGCAAAGGGAATCTCTTACCTTAATAACAATTTGAATTATAGCACTGGAAAGCCAAAAGAGAAAAAGAAAGAGAGAGAGAGAGAAAAAGGAAGGAAGGACAAAAGTTAAGAAGCAAGGAATAAAGTTAAGTCTATTTTTAATTAATTTAGTCCAACAAAAAGGAATTTGGGAATCAAAGCTAACTTAATTTTATCTGAATTTTATTTGTATCCATATTAAACAAATACTATTTGCTTCCTATTACTTAGATTAAAAAATAGCATTTGTGTCTCTTTTTAATAGTTGTGCCCCAAAAAGTACAGAACTGGAAGTCAGGAGTCCTGGGGTTGAGTCTTACTTCAGTCACTATCTGTGCTCCTGGGTATAAATCATGTAATCTCACTAGGTCAGCTTTCTGTCAACATGAGGTAGTGAAATTGGGCAACTGCTACATGTACCAGAAATCTAACATCTAATAATGATCTCTTCTGTGTGGATTTATTTCATCTGCCCCTACCTCTTCTTTTTCTCCATAGAGAAAATAATAGCACATCACAGTTAAACCAACAGGAATAAGATATTGTCCTTACCAATGGTACTACATAGGGGTCACAGATGATAGGTCTTAGAAAAGGTTTTTTAAATATGTTTTTATTTTAATTGTATATATACTATAATTATATAAGTAAATGTGTATACTGACATGTAATTGATATATAGCATTATATTACTTTCAGGTATACAATACAATGATTCCATAAATGCATAATATACTGTGAAATAATTACTAATAGGTCTAGTTAGCATCTATCACCACATATAGTTATAATTTTTCTTGTGTAAAGTAAAAATATATATATTCATATTTCCTATACTTATTTACCTATATAAATATACATAATATAATACAGATAAAAAGATATTTTAAGTGTTGTAATTTTAATTATATATATATTTTTTAATAATTTTGTACTTTTTAAAAATTTTATTTATTTATTAGTCAGAAAGAGAAGGAGTACAAGCAGGGGGAACAGCAGAGGCAGAGGGAGAAGTAGGCTCCCCACTAAGCAGGGAGCCTAATGAGGAACTTGATCCCAGGACTCCCAGATCATGACCTGAGCTGAAGGTCATGGTCATATATATATATATATACACATATATATGTATATATATACAAAATTTAGATAAATATCCTTTTTTATTACTTGAATGACCACGATGTAACCTAATACAGCCACTAGTATTTGTGTCATTTGTTATATCACTGGGAAAAAGTAAAGGTTCAGAAAACTCTTTCAATGCTGTTGGTAAACATGAATGGCTACCCCATAACTGAAAATGTCATAAAGGTAAAAAAAAAAAAAAAAGGTAACAATTGCCCCTTACATCTCTGTGTATATTTTTTAAAACAGTTGTATAAGCCAAACATAAAAATTCAAATTTGAAAGCCACTGTTACATCATATACTTTAGTTTCTAAAGTTAGTGCTTCTAAACTTGAGGGTCACATTCTTGTATTTGAAAAACACTGGTATATAACATATATCATCTGAACAATAAAAGTATAATATAAATTTAATATTTCTTCCCATATAGATTTTTTCTTTTCTTTTTTTTTTTTTTAAAGATTTCATTTATTTATTTGATAGACAGAGATCACAAGTAGGCAGAGAGGCAGAGAGAGAGAGGAGGAAGCAGGCTGTCCGCAGAGCAGAGAGCCCGATGCGGGGCTCGATCCCACAACCCTGGGATCATGACCCGAGCCGAAGGCAGAGGCTTTAACCCGCTGAGCCACCCAGGTGCCCCTAAAGTATTTCTATTTAAATAATTGAGAAAAAATAGTTGTTGTTCTAAGCAACTCTGTAAGATTCAAGAAAACCTCTAGGTACCAAAACACAACTTTCACATGAGCTAAACAGTGAAAAGTCAACAGAAAAAAAGAATATGCTCTTTCTGTAAAAGGGGGAAAACTGAGTATTATTCTATCAGATATAAAGGCCATGCTACTTTCCCATAAATAAACACTAATTCTATCTTCCTTGTTCTGAGTAACTCAAGAGTGTGTTTTGGGATCATATTAACAATGTACCTCACCACTCTCCAGAATAAAAACTGCTCTCATCTGTAATATCATATTCATTTCTGAATATACATGTAACAATAAAATATGTCCTCTTATAGTTCCCTGACTTCTCTGTTCCTTTCAGGTGTTTCAAAATCTGAATTGCATTGCTCAAGTTATCTAATAAACCTGATTCTCTTCCAAATATCCCAGCAGGCTGCCCTTCTCCCATAATGCCATCCAGATGGCCTTCAACCCACATGAAGCTATTAGAAACACAATAATATTCCTAAAGTCCTTGTCCCATCAACTCCCTCTTATGTTCTGTTTTTTTCCTCTAATCGTGCTTGATGAATTTTAGATGAGCTACAGGAAAAACTTTGTAAAAGTCACAGGCTTAAAGGAAAACCTCTACTATTTTTATGTTGGTGTGTTTCTATGGGCTTCCCTCTCAGAAAAATAATGAAGGAAGAAAAAAGAGATGACTGGATTGTAAGACATTGCTAACCAATGAGGAAGAACTAGAGGCAACTGGCATGACTGAAACCAAAAGATGGCTTCATGTCTACCAGTAACACTGCACATTTAAGTGAGCACCTAGAATGGAGGTTGCCTCAAAACATCTCCCACAGATGAAAAAAGAATTATTTTCCAAAGGTTTATAGTAGTTCTTCATCTTAAAAAGGCAAACAAAAAGAAATAAGCCATAGCACAGTGAAGATTCAACAATGAGAGCTGTCAGCCACTGGAATGATAAGAAAGTGTTTGGGCCAACATCTCTGAGCCAACTAACCTTTAGTCAGGTTAGTCTTGACCAAAATGAGTATAGGTGAATTTTATGACAGCTCAAAATCTCTTCCAGTCCTCTATTTCTCTAAGTAAAAGAATACATCTGACTGGGCAGATTTATTAAAGGTCAGTACTTAGTGAGTTGTACTTACTAGTAGCTAGAAGTCTCTAGGAATTCTATTTCTTTGCCCAAGGAGTGCTCAAGAAGGAAAAAGTTCACCTTGAGGTCCCTAGACATCACCTTTATCCTTCTTACCCTGTAGTCACACCCATTAGTGACAAGTGGAAGTAAATTCTAGATAGGTAAATGTATGTAAACATCTAAATATACACAGTTACATAGTACTGCAAGGAAAGTCAATGGAGGCAGGTGTAAAACAGGGTCAAAAACTTCCTTACAATCCTGGTAACAAAAAATGAAACTGGATCCCAAACCATCATCTTGCAGATGGGCTGGCTTTTGTCACTTGTTTTTAGAAATGTTCCTGAGCATAAAAACCAGCAATCAACAATATCTTACTTTGGCCTAAGTACTGTGGGTGTTTTTCCAGTCCATTTGTTGACATATAGTTTACATGCTAATAATAGCTAATTATTTGGCAAAAACAACTAACAACCTATTTTCCCTCAATCTCACATAATTCAAGCGGCTTAGGAAAGATGATTTTCCCACAGCAGTGGTTTACTTATTTCTCTAATGAATTACAGAAATTCAAAACTAGACTATTTGATCAAAATCTGAAGGCATTCTTTTATAGCATTTTAGTCTTCAAAGTTTAAGGAAGTTACATAGCCTGCTTTCTACTTTTCCTTAAAAAAAATCAAAGCAGACACAAACTTAAAAACTGAAACAATGGAAGGATACTTTATCTTTAGTGTGTAAAAACAACCCAACCAAACAAAGCACAAACAATTTAGGAATTACTTGTCATTTGCCCTGGTGAACAGCTTCAGTTCCTTTTCTTGTACCTCTACTTTTGGGGGGGGATGGGGGTAGCGTGACTGCAAAATATGTCTGTAAAATATTTGACTGAATGAATTATTCTCATCTAGACCTTTTTCTTATGTCATAGGAATCTCAAGCCTCCTTCTACCACAAATCAGTTATGAAAAAGAACATTAAATGTACAGCAAGGTCTGAAACTAGTAGACAGAGGCTACATAGAAGCAGATGCTGACCCCTGAACCCTAGACCCCCTTATGACCTGATACCAGTCTTTTGATTCTCTTCTACCAAATGTCCTCAGTGTCTACTCTGCCCTTTTCCTAATCAGGGTTAATGACCTTGTGCCATTCCAGGATGATCAGCTTTCCCAGAAACTATAATATTGGGCAAAGACTAATACATAGGTATGTTTTTATTTGAATACTGTCATCCTTCTTCTGTCATCCAATATTCTCTGCCAGGATTTCCAAACTTTAGCAATTCTTGTTTCACCATCCTGGTGTGTGACATTTCTGTGTTACTATCTATACTATTATCTATACTATTACTATACTATTCTTTACTCTATGTTAACTTTCCTAATAATCTTATTCTTAAAGGAAACTTTATATCACATTAAAAGTGGAAAACCAATATTTCTCTATTACAGTGGTCTCTAAAGTTTTTGGTTTACATATCCCATAAGTAAAATTTTTGAGCATGTACATCCAGTCATGTACTGTTTTATCTATAACAAGGTACCCATGTTACTATACAAATATATGTATACTTGTGTATGTACACACACAAATATATGTGTGTATATATATGTACACACAAATAATGTATTTGTATATATTTGTACATCCACAGTTTGTATATTATGTACACACACAAATATATACAAATATATTATTAACATTATAATAAACAGAAAAATGTAAAGGATAAGTTAAGAAAGGAAAATAAACAGAAGTTCAAATATTATCTTCTTGTACCAAAATAGATCATCTTGTATAATTCCTAGAGTTTGCAATGTCAAATTTTGGTGATCATTTTCCTAATACACATTAAAATAAAAACAAACTATTAAAAGTTCTTAAGAACTCTATATATTACATAAGATCATCTAGAGTACCAGCAGTAGTATGAATATCACAACTTTTCTATTTGCAGCAGAAAACCTTAGCATCACAAAGAAACTTTTAATGTTCTTAAAAAGCACATTAGTCTTTTCGTTTTCAAATCCTTAGCTTACTGGATGACTCCTTCCAACTTCTGAAAGAGAAGATGAGAAGAGTAGCCCTCATGAAGCTAAACTGTTCATCCCATCCTTGCATCTTCCACATAGCTCATGCTGACAGCCACAGACAGAAATGTGATCATTATACTGGATAAACAAAGGTCTACTTTCAAGAATTGTGTAAAGCAAGGATTCCACTTCCCAAAGGTTATCATTTCCAGTGCTTCAACAACCTAAAAAAAGGAAGATACTGATGCTGAGATCCAGAGAGGAGCCTACCAAGCGAAGTCTTTCTCAATTTATAGAATGGGTAGAATTGACTTAGGCTTTGGGTTTTTGTTTGGTTGGTTTTTATTGGCTTCTTATAGCCTGAAAATCTTAGGAGAGAGTATTTCAGAAACAACTAAATATTATTGACTACTGATCCAAGAGCCTAGGTTTTTTTTTTTTTTTTTCAAATGAGAAAACTAAGGATCAAATTGGTTGTGATTGATCTAAAACCACATGCTGGAGCCAAGATTCAGGAACCAAGTTTGTGTGTATTCAAAGCCCCAGCTCTGCCGGTATATAACAGTGCCTCTTTGCTTATTTCCAAATAATGCTACAGACCATTTACAAAAAGCTTCCTTATTATCTCATCTAGTTCATTGGTTTACTTCTGAATTTCATGTATTGCATGAGCAATGTTATAACAACAACAACAAAGGAATGTTATTCAATAAAGAAAATCACCATATTAAAATTAACATAGCAAATATTTTCATTTTTCCATGTTCTCTCTGTTATCTATACCACAGGCACAAAATTAACTATAGATGTAATAATTAAAGATAAAGTTCATATTCAGATTTCTTAACATTACATCACACATGTCTTCCATATTTCTATAACATCTTCAAAATGGCTATTTTAATGCCTGGATAATCTACAGATTTCATGAATTATGATGTCATTCTATCACTAGGCATTTAGATTTTTGCAATATCATTTTGGTACATGAAGCTTTCTTTTAATTATTTTTTCATACTAAAAGCTGAGAAAGAGACTATAACTCTTGCTTGATCTATCATTTTCTAAGTGAAGTACCCAGGACACTGCTGGCAGAGAGCCTGCCTAGCTCACCACAACTTTATCAAATTAGAAACTCTTTCTCCTTCCTTCCTTCCTTCCTTCCTTCCTTCCTTCCTTCCTTCCTTCC
>ML104238.1:0-48568 GCA_003697995.1 Taxidea taxus jeffersonii | reverse complement strand
TCATATTGTCTCTGAATTAATTTGATAATAAAATAATGAACCAACAAAAAGCCATTAAATCTTCTTACACCACACAAAATGAGGGGCCTCATAAGAAAAGCTCAGAAGTTTAAGAACAATTTACTTATTGACAGGTGAAAGAGTTTTAGGGATGCTCACAATTTAGCTTTTTGTTTTTGTTTTTGTTTTTTACTTTATTTAAGCTTTATTTAAACATATGATGTAATCCCACCACCCTCACCCAACCCCTCTTCCCCCCACCCCCCTCAGTTTGTTTTATGACATTAAGAGTCTCTTTTGGTTTTTCTCCCTCCCGATCCCATCTTCTTTCATTTTTACTTTTCCTACCACCTTAACCCCCACCCCCCTTGCATCTCCACTTCCTCATATCAGGGAGATCATGTGGTAGTTGTCTTTCTCCAGTTGACTTATTTAGCTTTTAATCAAGCCAAATGTTTGTCCAAATTTACTAGTAAAGATTATTAAGTGTTTTTCACTAATTTTAATTAATCATTGATTGACTATGAGAAATGTTTGATCTGGAGAACAGGATAGTTCTCTCACTTGAACTTTTTACCAATGAGCTAATCAACCTTTTGTCTATATTATGCTTCCAGGGACAGCCAAGCACCCAAAGATACTTTGATGAAAAAAAAGAAAGAAAGAAAGAAAAGAAAAGCTCAGTATTCAGGCAAATAGTATAGTATAAGATAGTTAAAAACACTAGATTTCCTTTTAAATATTTACTATTTCTCCACTGGAAATTTTAAAAAATGATGATTTTTTTAGGACATTGGAAATGACAAGGAACAAACACTAAAAATGTCCTAAAATCATATATGTACCTATGTAGTAGGGTTACGTCTGTTGATTAAGTTAAACCATGCATACAAAGTACTTGTCATAGTAGCTAATATATTGTAAGGATCAGCAAAGTTTCATTATTTTCTTATTTATTTATTTATTCAATCATTCATTCATTCATTCATTTGTCAGAGAGAGAGAGAGAGCATAGGCAGGCAGAGTGGCAGGCAGAGGTAGAGGGAGAAGCAGGCTCTCTGCAGAGCAAAGAGCCCTACGTGGGACTTGATCCCAGGATGCTGGGATCATGACCCGAGTTTCATTATTTTCACTGCTTTCATTTGTATCACTTGTTTAGTGATATTCAAAATTTCTTTGTTTCAAATTGATGTACTTGGCCGATTTTTCTATAAATGAGTTTATGTTTTGCTTATCTATTTCAAAATACATAAATACAATTTCACGATTCAAACACCATAATTTGTAAAAACGTACTCATCGAAGGCTCTATTTCCCACCTCTATCCTGCATTAGATAAGAGTCTTTATCTTCAATTAAGTTATCATGCTTTTTTGTTTCTTTTTTATATTGCCCAAGGACAATAGCATGCACACACATGCCAAAACACACACATACACATACATATACCCATGTGCATGTATATATTATATATGTGGTGTGTATATAAATATATTTTTTCCTTTTCTTTTACACAAATAATATCATATCATACACATTTTTCTATGTCTGTGTAATTCCTGCCCATTGGTCTTCTTTTTCAGAAATTTCCTAGATATTCTTGTTGATTTTCATATGGATTATACAATCAACTTGTCTAGTTTTTGGGAAAAAAGGCTTGTTATTTTTATCAGGATCATGTTAAATTTATAAGTAAACTCAGGAAGGATTAGCATCTTAATGATGTTCAGTCTTTCTGTCTAAGAACAGGCTATGCTTTTCCATTTGTTCATACAATTTTTTTGTGGCCTTCGAAAGTATTTTAAAATTTTTTTCATATAAGTCTTATATTTCTTGTTAAGCCCATTCCTATAAATATGACATTTATTATTATAAGAAAGGTATTTTTCCCATTCTACCTTCTAATTTGTTGTGTATAAATGTGAAAACTATTGACATCTGCATATTAATTTAGTATCCTGATGCTTGAATGATTTTATTGTTGTAGTAACTGTAGTTGATTTTCTTGGTTTTCAAAATATTTAATCATATCATTTGCATAATAATACTTTTACTTTCTCATTTCCAATTTTTATTCTTTTTATTTCTTTCTCATCCATTTTTCACTGGCCAGTTTACCTAGTACAATAATAAACATTGATGATGGACATCCTTTCATTATTTCTTTTTTTTTTTAATTTATTTATTTATTTTTAAGATTCTTTATTTATTTATTTGACAGACATATATCACAAGTAGGCGGAGAGGCAGGCAGAGAGAGAGAGGGGGAAGCAGGCTCACCACAGAGCAGAGAGCCCCATGTGGGACTTGATCCCAGGACCCCCGGATCATGACCTGAACTGAAGGCAGAGGCTTTAACCCACTGAGAGATCCAGGTGCCCCATAGATTTATTCATTTATTTTACATAGAGGGAGAGAGTGAGCAAGGGGTGGGGCAGAGAGAAAGGGAGAGAATCCTCAAGCAGACTCCCCGCTGAGCACGGGGCCCCATCCCAGCACCCTGAGATCATAATCTGGGCTGAAATCTAGAGTCAGACACGCAATTGACTAAGCCACCCAGGTGCCCCAACCTTTCCTTATTTCTAACAAAACTAGGAATGCTTCTGTGTCCCAGAAAGCATGATGATGGGTTTGGCTTGAGATGGCTATATTCTTTCATTAGGTTAAAAAAATTAGCAGGAATATTAAATCTTGTAACATGACATTTTAATGTCTGTGGAAAGTGGTTATATAATTTTTCTTCTCTAATATGATATTATTAAGATACTCTTATATTGAACCATCCTAGTCATATGGTATTATTCTTTTAATATGCTGCTAGATTCCAAATGCTAATATTTATCTAGGACTTTTGTGTTGATATCCTAGAAAGATATGGATGTAGAATAGTGATTATCCTATCTAAGTACACATTTCAATGAATAGGGAGCTTTAAAAAAAAAACCTAAATGACAAAGCAATGCTGACCCACCTCCACCATAAACCAACCAATCACATCTGGGGAAGCTAGTGCAAGGCTGGGTCTGGAAACATTGGCATATCTTGACCTTTTTGTATACATTCAAATGTTGTTGCTCTTTAAAAATCAGTGCTATGCTCACTTCTTAAAAATATTTTGGAATTTCTCCTTTCGATCTATGATCTGAAATAGCTTAAACAGCATTGGAGTCATCTGCTTTTTAGAGATTTGGTGGTAATTCCCCTGTGAAACCATAAGCAGTGGTTGGCTGTTTTTTTCTGGAAGGAAGGATGGGGTGAAGAGGGCGGCATAGAGAACTGAAAATGTTTTCTATTTCTTCTATGGAAAAATATGTTTACACATCATATTTCTTTGAGAGTCAACTTAAGTATGTTACTGTACCTGGAATTTTAAACTTATTTGCAAAATAACTAAGTAATGTGGTTCAGTGGTCTCCTCTACTTTATCTTCTTCAATTTTGTAATTATACTACTTTCTTATTTCATGAATTTTATTTTAGCCTCTTTTACCTTTAGTGATTTAGCTGAGAGCTTGGCTATATCATTTTTGTTTCTTGCCATTTTTATAACTCATTGATTTCTGCTGTTTCTTCTTATTTCTTACATTCATTTTATTGTTCCTTCTTACATCAGATAATTAATTCTTATAGTCCTTATTATTTATTTTTGTAAGAATTTAAGGCTATGAATTTTCTTTGAACATTGCTTTAGCTATATCCTATCATTTTAGGTACTATAGGGTGGTGATTATTATTTTATAAATTTTGAAATTTCAGCTTATATTTCTGTTGTGACCCCAGAGTTTGAGACATTTTCCTGCAGGAGTTAGGAAATTTTATTTTCTGATTTTGTTCATAATTTTAGTTTTGCTGTTTTGTGATTAGAAAATGTTCACTTTGCTATTTATACATCTGGAGTTAACTGTGGCTTCCTTGGTTGCTTGGGATGTGAGCAGGGTAAGGGCTCATGGTTACTGGAAAAATAACATTCCCCCTCCATTTTTATGGAATAGAACTTAATATACAATACAGAAATGTACATTATTATTTTGGTCTTCTGTATACCTACTTTTTTTTCACTTCATCTAATCATGGACTATACAGGTGAACTATTAGTGCTTCTGTTTTTCTTTTCATGTACTATATATTTTATATGTTGACGCTATGGTATTGGTGCATAGAAAATTATAGGGGCGCCTGGGTGGCTCAGTGGGTTAAAGCCTCTGCCTTCAGCTCAGGTCATGATCCCAGCCTCCTGGGATGGAGCCTGCATTGGGCTCTCTGCTCAGCGGGGAGCCTGCCTCCCCTTTCTCTCTGCCTGCTTCTCATCTCTGTCTGTCAAATAAATAAATAAAATCTTAAAAGAAAAAGAAAATTATAACAATTATATCTTCATTGCAAATTTCATCCTTCAGCATTGCAAAGGGACTTTCTTCATCTTGTTTACTAATGCCTTTGGCTTGAATTCCTTGTTGTTTGATAGTAATATCCTGTTGTCTGTCTTCTCTGTTTACATTTGATGGCATGTCTTTGTCTATCCTTTTAATTTTTCTAAATCATCTTGATATATGTATCTTTTGTTTATTTCTATCATAAGTAGGAATGCGTCTATGTTTTCTCAGAAAGCATGGTGCTGGGCTATATATGTTGGTGGTTCTCAATCAGGGATAATTTGGTATTCATAGGGTTATGTGGCAATGTCTGGGACACTTCTGGTTGACATAACTGAAGGGGGCAGGATGCTACTGGCATCTAGTGGGAATAATCTAAGGATGTTGCTAAACATCCTAAAACACACAGGGCAGCTCCCCACTCACCCAAAGAATTCTCTAGTCCAAAATGTAATAGTGATGAGAGAGAGAAACTCTGATATTATGATGGAGTTTGTTTTGGGGTCCAAACTGAAATCATTAGACTGCTAATAGTTGATTTTCACTGACTCACACTATTGCCATGGTAAATATATTTGCTCTTAGTTTTGTCATATTATTTTATATTTCTTCAAAGTTACTGTTTTTTAAATTATTCACTATGTGGTATGTTTCCCTTTGCATGTTTATAGTTGTTTTAATATTTAAGAACATGGTTTTTAATTTCTTTTAGTCATTACCTGTATAGCCTGCATCTTTAATATTTTTGGTCCTCTGAGGTTTTTGGACTGTATCAAATAGTTTCCTACTATGAGGAATGAAAAAAGTCTCATGTTTTCTCTTCCTTGGCATCCCATCCTATTCCTCCACCACTTGGTTTTTGTCAACAGTATTACATTTCTTAGTATTTACCTTTGTACTAAGTGGTTATATTTCTATAAGTTGATTTATCAGTGATGGATAATATTCACTAATTCACAACTATTATAGATGAACAAATGATCACACATTTTGTTTCCCATCTGCTTTCCCCTCCTATCTATTAATTAATTAATTGATTGATGTTTATAATGAGAGACTTGCTACTCAAAGCATTGTATAGGGACCAGCAGCATCAGCGTCAGCTGAGAGCTGGTTAGAAAGATAGAATCCCAAGCCTCACTGAGAACTAATTTTTCAGAATTTTCATTTTAACAAGATTCCTAGGTGATTTTTATATACCCTAAATTTGAGAATCACTAGATTTTTGCTTTCTATTACTCTATTTGCCATGTTAGTTTTAGCCTTAGTTCTATTAAACAAATGGAATGTTCACTGTCAATCCTTTTGCTGTTTCTCCAAGTTATCCTTTGTTTTCTTAAAATCTACTTTCTAGTAATTTCCTCGAGAAGAGCTCATTGTAAGAAGATACCTTGACTTCTTAAATGTTTTCAAAACAGTTGGCTTATAGTTTTTATACTAGAAGGAGAATATGACTAGCTACAAAATACCTCATTCATATTTTCTTTCCTTAAGTATCTTGTAAATTTTAATTGTATTTTCTCTGAGGATTGAAGGTTACACTGCAGAGAAATCTGAGGCCAGGCTGATTTTTAATCTTAAATGTGACTTTTTAAATAATCTTTTTTTGCCTGGCTGGTCAAGTCCTATAACTTTGCCATAACGTTGCTGGTATTGACTAAAGTGGGTCAATTTTCCTGGCACAGTTGTCCATTCAGTAGGTAAATACATTATTTCCTTTCAGGAAAATTTTCTCAAATTGTATCTCTAAATAGTGGTTCCATTTCATTAGTACAGTGTTTTCTTTCATAAGGAATCCAAACAAACATACGATGAGTTTCTTTTCCATTTCTTCTATTTCTACCATTTTCTTTCTGATCCTTTTTATCTCTCTTTTTTGAAGTAACTATTTCATTTCATTCATTTGTCCTATTCCTACCCTCTGTGCCCTTGTCATGGCCTCTGCAGTGTCTCTTGGCTTTATGATACTACTTCTCCCTTTACCCTCCTCTCTCCATTGTTCTTCATCCAAATCCCACACTTATACTTCTCTTTCTATTAATAATTACGACTCGAGGAAAAACAATACTCTCTTAATTCCAAAGGAAGTATAATTTTGAATCTCAGTATTACTCCTCTAAAGGAGTTACTGAAGTTTTAAAAAAAATCCTTCTAATCATTTAAATTCCTTTCAAAGATAGAGGAGAAATAACTTAAAGGAGAAGTGAGTAGATTATAAAGGAAGAGAGAACTGTGTGAAATACAGATCACAATACATTAGACAGTATAAAACACAACATAATGGACTGCTGCCAAAATAAACACTAACAACAATAAGCATAAACTAATAACAATTAGGAGCAGTGGTATTTCATTGGCCACTCTGGCTTGCTCAGCATTGTGCAGAATTCATACAGCATTTCATTTAATGCCCCCATAAACATCCAGGAAGCAGGTACCTTTATTAGCTCAGCTCTATAAATAAATAAAGTGGAGCTCAGCGAGGCTAAGAACGTGCCTTCAATTAGCCTGGCATGGAGGGTGGGGAGAAGGATCAAACCCAGGTCTGCCTCATTCTAAAACCTCTTCACTTAGCCACTTGCTCATTAGAGGGAATTGTTTAGAGAAGTGGGTATCTCAGGAAAAATCCTGCCCAGAAAAACTGGCTTCAATGTGCAAACAGATCAGTAGTCCATAACTGGATTTTCCAGCTGTTCCCAGAAGCTTAGCACAGGCATAGAGTTATCATCAGTCACACAGCTGGCACTGGAAATCTTCTCTTCTCCTTCCCCAGCAGAGTGGACTTGTTATAAAAAGCATGGCTACAATGGCCAGTGAGTATGCTGTTATAAGGCTGTACAAGATGGAAGAAGTCAAATCATGACATTAGGAAACAGCAGAAGGAGGCAGGCAAGTTAGAGGAGCCATCAGTCAATCATTTGACATTCAAGAAATAGTCCTTAAGAGCCTACCCTGTGACAGACACTTAAACAGCTTGAGATTCACCAGCAAAGAAAAGAGACAAAGATCCCTGTCTTCATGGAGCTTGCACTCAGGTGGGGGGAGACAGACAAAAGCAGCAAACAGCAGATTAGATATTGATTAGAATGTAGTAAATGCTGGGTAGAAAGAACCAAAGTAGGGGAGGTCAGGGAGGAGGGGTGAGGGGCAGGTAGAAAGTGTTAGAAGGGATCCCACCAAAACAGCTTCCACTGTGGAAGATGCATTCAAGGGCCAAGAATTTCAGAAGTGGTAGGAACACTTGCTCTGTTCTCACCTCTTTCCCTGTGGCAACTGTTAAAGTCCTTATTGGCATCAGCCATCATGACGATGATCATCAACACACTGTTATTATTATTATTATTATTATTGACTATCCTTTATTAAGCAATTATGTGTCAGGCACTATGACGCAAACCATTTTACAAATACAATTTCATTTAGCATTCTTTTCCCATTGCCTTTTCTTTTTATCTTTAATTGGCACTTGTGGATAATCTTGTTTGGCCCATGCCAGTGGCGACTGCAGGCCCCAAAACCTTTTCTTTTGTATTCCTCATGGGGCTGTGCCCAACTCTAGGGCCTCAAGCACAGCATGCACAGAGCATCCACACGCAGAACATATTTGCTGACGACTGAAAAACAAATACACATTCATAGAAAAACAGGACCAAAAATATAGTTGGAGGAATCAAATGGCAGGGGCCTGTGTGCACAATACCAAGAAAGCTGTGGGAAGAAGGGCAGCTAGTGCTCAGCGGGAAAACAAAGGCAGAAGCATCACTGACCACCAGCTCTTTGCACTCCCACTTTCCTCCTGTTGCCATGTTCTTTTCTTTTCCTTCTTTTCCCCTCCCACCCCCTTAGACATTTCACTTGCCAAGGATGCTGCCTGAACTGCTCCTGAGCAGTCTGTGCTCTCTCATAATTGATAAATGAAGGTGTTTTCCAATAACCTTATAAATCACAGCATGTAAATGGTTACAGTCGGGATGGGGAAGAAGAATCTGCTAGGTTCTAGAAGCCATGAGTACCCTGAAAATAAAGAATAACCCTTGCAAAACGACAAAGATAATTTCTTTTAGCATCATTGCCTGGCTAAGTATTAGCCATGAAATTACAGAAAAAGAAGAAAAAAAACCACACCAAACACCAACAACAGATATTCCTATTTTAAGAGAACAAAAAGGCATGATGTATTCCAAAACAGTTTGTGATCATTAAATTACATAACCTGTTATGTTTTATCCCTAAATGGCTTATTTTTCATTGTGTTTTATCCTGTTTGCTGCCTCGAGTTCTCTCAGAAGTAGGTGGAATAGGAATCTTAAATTAATTTTTTTATTACATAAGAGAAAAAAAAATAACATGCCAAAGAGGTCAAAATATAAAATTGCTTGGCTATTTATCACTCTGAGATACAAAGGCTTAACATTAACTTTTAAAAATATATGACTTCTGTAATTGTTGAATCATTATTTTTGATTCAGCACTTAACATTCATAAGAGGCGCTTCTTCAATTTTGTGGGAAGCTTTGCTGAGTATTAAATATTTCCAAGATTGTTTACAGCCAAAAATTGTGGATTTTTGTATACAGCATGCTATTGTTATGATTTAACCTAAAGAAAGCCAAATTAAAACTGATTTACTAAATGGGTTAAGGATAGCATACTTATTCACGATTTCAACCCTATTTCATGCTTAGACAGGCAGATCTTAATTATACACAAAAGAATACAAATGTTATTAGCATGATAATAATTATTTAGAAGATGTCCTCTTTTTTGAAAAAAATTAAACCAAGATTGTCATTCATGCCGCTACATTTTTCAACAGAATGACAGCTTTGCTAGTCATAGATATGTTCAAAGTACATATACAATATTCAAAGCTGTACAGCAGACATGTTATCTGCATGAGCTCGGATATGCAGTGCCAGCGACGTACTGCACACTAATCATTATGTCCTACCCACGGTACTACATGCAAATACAATCCTTTGTGACATTTTGTCAAATATTTTGAGGATTCTATACTCCTTATCACACCTCCATCCCCGTGTCCTCATCAACAATCAGGCACCCAGAAATCAGTTCCACGGATGGCACAGACTCTAGCCAGTCACAAGCATAACACCATGCCAAATTAATGGAAAGAAAATTAAAGATTTGCATGCTAGTGGCTAACAAGAAGGGCACAGGCAAGGCAAACTCAAGTTTACATTTACCGCCTTGCTGAGTTGCGTACAGCAGAGACAGCCCTGGGAAAAGCAACTTCACCCTGTATTTGTGTAGCAAGAGATGTAAACATTACATATAGTATCCAGCATATGACATAATGGGTAAATCAATTTAAAGGTCCTGCATTTGGAAAACCTACACCATGGGTCAATACCTATTGTCAATGAGCCCATATACGATCAGCCTAAGAAAATGTAGAAATGTTTCAGGACTAAAGAGTTGGCTACAGTACAAGCAATGCATTTTTGAACATTGATTTGCCAGAAGTGTATCTGTTGTCTGTTGCTCCAGGCTGGCATTTTTAATTATTTCTGGGACAAATGGATCAGTGATACACAGAAAATCTGTAGGGCTTCTTGTCAAATTAATAAAATAATAATGAAAGTAGTCATCTCAGACTGCAAACTGTCAAAAATCCTTCAGAGATCTATAGTAATCTACATGGTTAAACAAACTAAAATACTCCTGCATGCTATTTCAAATCCGAAGTGCGGTGACATAAAATAGATTGTATAGTGTCCATTGTATACAATGACACCTACTGTGACAAAACCCGACTATGTTTAATGACCTTTTTAAATCTTATACCTAGAGTCCATAAAAGCATTGTAATTCAGTTGTAAAACACACTTTAATAATCAAAATGCAGCTGTTAAAATAGCATTGCTCATAATTCTAACTTGAGGCAATTTTTTTGTTTTTAATGCAGAAGAGCAGACCACAGTTTAAAATTCCTATGAGGTCACTATTGGCCATTACAGTGTTTTTTTGCAACTTAATAATAGATGTTTTAAAGTTTAAGTGCAGCCTCAGGCACTCATAAGCATTTATTACAAATCGCTGGTTGCCTCCCTTATGTAGAGAGGAATAACATTTACATACAGTAGCACGGATTAATAAGATAAAAAATTTGAAAAAGCCGTCAGTCAGGGAGCGAAACTGGTGCTAATAAAGCCCACTATATTCTTTGGAAATATCAAGCCGTCTGTTCCAATATTTTGCCATTCCCCATGAGGTATACAAATCCAAATCAGATAAGTCTCAGGCAATGCCAAAGACATGCTGCTCTGCTCTCCAGTGGCACCCGGCTGAATCTTTTATTTATCTTCAGAGCAATTGTACATTCTAGTATACTAAAGACTGAAATAAACTGAACATCACTCATCAGAAAGTTTCATAAAACGGGGCCCTCTCCTTCCTTGTTTGCTAAACCATGATTAGTGAGAAAAATGCACTGCAAAGTATGTATCATGGTAAGGAAATGTAATAGTAGGCATGGGACCTCTGTAAGCAAGGACTAGTTAAATAGAACCACATCTTGCTGGAGTTTAAAATGATGCTCACGTGAAATCAGACCTAGAAGAGAGAAAATTGCTTGAGGAAGGAGAGTCCACACGCCTTGCTGTCCTCCGTTCTGGAGTGGCTCAAACCCAAAGGTACAGGGAAAAGCGAAAGCAAAAGAGCACACATAATCTCACACGATGATTAAACTGCAAAGATCCTTGTTCTAACAAATCACTGTGCCACTCTCCCAAACTGCAGCCTAACAAAACTGCACATAAAATCATTTCTGCCCCTCGGAACGCTGCTAATTAAAAAGTATAACCGTTAGTATTCTGATTGGGGATGAGGCCGCCCGTTATTTCCAGCCCAAGTGAACATTGATAAAAGAAATTTATTTATTTATACATAATTATTATTGTTACCCTACTGAACAGTGCTGGGGATTTAGAGAAATGAGACGCCACGGTTCTAATTTTTCTTCAAGAAGTCTGCCATATTAACTCCATTGAATAATTACTGAAAAGTAATACACTCGTGTAATATTACCTTATGCAAAATTGCATTAATCAAAAAGTGAGCCTGCTGCAATCAAGTAATTTGGGGGTGGGGAAGGCATACATGCATAGCATATTTTCCTCAGGACTTATTTTCCTTACAGCAGGGTATTAACTAATAGTTTTGTAGCAATGATCGCATGGAAAAAAAGGAACTAAATCAAAAGCGGGGGGTGGGGGGGGGGGGAATGCAGCCCTCTTCTTACACAGAGAAGGCCACAAAAATGCAAAGGAATGACCAGTTACTATCTTGACAGCTTCCCCCATTGCTCCGACTCCGTACACAATAAAATAAATCCTGCTTGACCTCTCCAAGGAGCCAGACCATTGTTCCCCACACGAAGAAGTAAACGTAGACGCTTAATTACACCCAGGCAGCTTTATAGAACATGGGCTTATGATACAAAATGATCAGTTTCCTGTTGTGATAGGTTTCCTTTGGAAATTAAGGAAAAGGGAAAAAAAATGTATACGTGGGGCAGATCATTCCAGGTGTGCATGAAACGTGGCAAATTAGTAAGGGTTCTTGTGCATACATAATGTCTTCTAACTACCAGAGTCCTAAAGCACTAATGCAAGTGCAATCATTTTTATAGCCTTTTGTCTTGTAAGTTTTGCTGAGAAGAGTGGAAGGTGCCTCTCAGATTAGAATCTAGCCCTGTGCCATCACAAGAGACAAAACAGCTTTCATTAGAGATGTGCATTTCTTTATTTTTAAGAGGCTGGGTGGCAGGGAGGCAGGCTTGGCTGCTGGTTGTTTTGTTGTTGTTGTTTGGGTTGTTGCTTTTGTTGTATTTTTCTTAGTGGCTGTAGCTGTGAAGTGTGGTTTCTTCCACCAGCCTCTCCCAGGCTAGCTGTGAATAGTGCCCATTTTGAGATTAGGAGATTAGGTTATTCATCACTTGAGATGCTCCCCGCTGTGCCGCTACTATCAGAGCGCAGCCAAATCAAAACATCTCTGGAAGGCATTTCAGAATAATTGAATGCATCATAATTTCCCTATTAATACATATCTCATATTACAGATTATGCATGAAATGTTCACATTATCTGTTACTTTTTGTTAACGTCTTGCTCCTTGCCAGTAAATTTAATACACAGAGTGAATCAGCATGCTATGATGAAGGGATAGGTTACTGATAGCCATTTTTTTTCAGGATTCAGTAGAAAATTAAAGTAAATCGATCATTTTATAGCCCCACTGGAATGGCTACAAGGGCATGTTGCTAAGCAAATGGTAATTTAAATGTACTGTGTAATTTTTCTACGCAATTTACTGAAGGCAGATTTTATTTCTCAGTTAATATCAGATGCTCTTTATCTGATAGTGCATGATGTATCCGTGATAGACAAATTATTAATCTATGTTTTAATCAAACGCTGCAGCTTGATAATGAGTCATGTAGGTACTATAGGAGTTAACAACTGGAAGAATATGACTATCATTAATACCTAAAAAAACACAGATGATTAATTCAACATTCACTTATATAAAGAACATGCACTAAATTCTAACATAAAGTAATCCAAGTCAATCCTATTCCAATTTAACAAAAAAGTCCACATTCCATAACAAAAAGTATTTTCAAATTGATTGTGCATCTGGCCACAAAAGATGCCCTTATTTAATATTTTAAGTTATTGGTAATATTTTAAATGTAACATGGAGGCATATAACTAAGCACCATAAAGACAATAAACATTTTAAGATAATATGTTATCCATGGTTAAAAACTTGTCTTCTTGGGCAAATTCAAACAGCAAGCAATTTCTTTTTCTTTTTCTTAAAAAGAAAATCACTTAACCTGTTATATCAGGGAAGTTTCAATTTTATAACAAATCAAAAGTTCCATATTTTAAGACAAATAAGAATACATGAAAGAATCTCTGATTGTTTGTGACACCCATCATTTTTATGAAATTAAAAAGGAAAAAGAAGGAAGGCCCCATTTACCCTTCAGGTTGCCAAAGTAAAGGCAAGATCCTCCTGCTGCTGGTGTACAAAATGTATTATTGTCATTAATGAAAAAGTTAATGGGCCATTTTCTTATATATCAATTTACATTTTACAATTTGAGTATACAAATGATATGTACAGCAGAGAGCTGATTATTTTTGCTCAAGGAAATAGTTTTAATGTGTTTTTATGGACATCAAATGTTGTGAATAATGATGCATCCACAGAATGCAAATACGATGACAGCTCTTGGGCTGTGATCAACAGTCCTTGGATAAAAGGTCTGCTGGGACAATCATGTTCTGTGGAGGGCCTGAACAGTAAAAAATGGGAAACAAGGAGGACACCGGGATATTTGAAAGGAAGATCAACGGATGGGATTTGGAGTATGTTATTCACATATAGACATCAGATAATATTCTCAGTATTATAGGAAGAATGTGTTTAAAAGAGAATGTGTCCAGGTAGCAGTGAACTGCAGACAGATATTGCTGATTCTAGGTGATAAAATCAATTTCTGAAATTACTTATGGCTCACCATATAAAAAATACATTTTAATAACATTTATACTACAGGCTCAAATACCTTTGGTTTACTAACTTCTTTGTGTGGGGTTCACTTTTCCTTACCACTTAAAGGCAGTCAGTGCTGCAGGCCAAATAGAAATATATCCAGGAATACTACACAACACACTTCTTTGGAAGAGATATGAAGAATAATTTCTTGAATTGACACAAATTGAGTCCTTTTTCTAAGAAGCATGAAATAAGGTCAGATCTGCTATGAGACCACAGGGATGGTCTCTGAGGAACAGCCATTTCTTTTACTAGTCATTTGAACTTGTAGCCAGGTGCTACCTGTACCTTATAGCCCTATGTTCCATCCCAACACACCTGCACCTGTAAAGCAAACAACATATCATGGTGACTGGTGGAAGCCACACATGCCCACTCACTCACTACCCCAGAACCGGCCTCACCAATTTCTACCTAAGACTGGAGAGTTGCAACACAGGCCTGTAGACAGACAGACAGACACTCTCATATGCACACATGTACACATGCACGAACACACACACACACACACATACACACACACACACATATAAGCTCTGGCAGCAGAATGCCAAGATATCTGAATAGAAGTGAAAACTTCAGTCAATCATTCATTTCCCCTTTTCAAAAGTTTGCATATTTGGGAAAGGGGACTCACTATTCCCTCATCCATGAGAATTCTCATTAAAAAAAAAACAAACAAAAAAAACCTCTTTTTTAAAAAAGATTTTATTTATTTATTTGACGGTGAGATAGAGAGCACAAGGAAGCATAGTGGCAGGCAGAGGAAGAGGGAGAAGCAGGCTCTCCGCTAAGCAGGGAGCCCAATTGAGGGCTCAATCCCAGGACCCTGGGATCATGACCTGAGCTGAAGGCAGATGCTTAACTGACTGAGCCATCCAGGTGCCCCCCCACAAAAAAACCCAACTTTTAAATAAGAAAAAAAATAGAAGTGATGCTGAGTTACTTACTTAAACAAACAAATAAACAACTCTGGGTAATAGTTTTCTAGCTAGCTAAAATGAGTTAATTTGAAAGAAATGCTTATAAAACCATATAAACACAAAACAAAATATTTTACTAACATTTTTAACCTGTTTCTTATGAATCTGAAAGAGAAAGGGGCCACAAACAGAAGACAACATGACCATAAAGTAACATCCGTGATAAGCTATATCAGGAAAAATTAAGTTAAATGGGAACAAAAATCCTATACTAGTTACATTTTTTATTAAGACATGGGGATTTTCCAAACTAACATCAATGCAGCAAGACTGGAAAAGTATATTATGCCTTCGGTATATAATAAGAGACAGCTGAATGTAAAGAAATACTTATCCATACGTGAATATAAATAAGAAACATAATGGAGATGGACAAATTGCTCTTCCAGGATGAAACACAGTGATGGAAGTGAAAATGTATTGCTCCTGGAACCTGAGATGATTAAATCTTTTCCTTTCTCTTTCTTTTTTTCTTTCTTCCTTCCTTTTCTTTTATTTCCCTCCCTCCCTCCCTTTCTTTCTTTTTCTTTCTTTCCTTCTTTCTTTCTTCTTTTCAACACAAGAACTGACAAATTGGCAAAGTTTTGTTCCAAGGTGACTTTCTTAGATCTTTCTTTTACCACTTCCTACTCTGTCACCCAAAAGCATTGCCTTTTAGCCAATGGTAAGCAAAATTCCATGGGTTGCTCACATAAACCCTTCTTAGAAACTGCACAGTGAAAACAACCACAACCACCACAGAAATGAATCCCACCTTTGAAACTTCCTTCCCCCAAACAAATACTGTTGTAAGTTGCAGGAAATTGGGGGACCCATATGCCTGCATTAAAACCTAGATAACTGGAAATATTTGAAATTTGAAATACTGAGCACAAAAATAATTAAATTTGGAAAGCCTCCTAGAAAATGATTTAAGCTCCCAACAGTACTTCAAAGAGAGCGTCCTTCCCACCCACCTCTATCCAAAACAAAGTTACTTCTTTAACTTTTTCCTCTGGTCTGGAAATCAACATGCCTACATTCTCTTATATTTGAATTTATTTTCTCTGCCAAAATCCAGCATCAGTGCCTTTAGGCACACATAGGAAATGAAGTGGGTTGGATATGCTATCTTTAGCTATCCTTCTATGCATGACTAAAAGCTGAAGAGAGTTAACTGACCTCATATGTATATGAACTAATTGTATAATAAAACTACTTTCTCCTAAGAAACTACATATATAATTTCTTTTTATTTTTAAATATATATATGCATGTATATGCATATATATGGTTCTTTAATACTGACATATAAGCATAGGGTTTTTGAAGCATATATATTTCACAGCAACAGGTAATTTGGTTAATGGAATTTTACTAAATAGCTTAAACTATATTATTTTTATTATAGTTGAGTATACTATTTTTACTATAATTTAGAAATTATCAAGTTTATTTCCTTCACCTGATTATCCCAGAAATCAAAAGTGCCAATGGACCCTGAATTTTTTGTCAAAATTCAAAGGATAGCATATATAATTTGTTTCAGCAAAAGTTGTGTTTAACCTTTCCAAGGTAGATCTAAAAATCTCACTCTTTCTCTTTAAAGAAAGTAGAAGTAGTCATCACCAATTGAATTAGGTATCACTTGAAAAAAAAAAAAAAACACTCAAAAGATTTTAATTCAGAAAGCCAGAAAATGATGCACCCAGGCACCTAAAGGAATTACATTTTACAAAAGTATCCAATGCCCATTTTCCCCATAAGCAATATTATAAAATTAACAGAATCAAAATTTTTAAAAAGTCACCTTCTATCCCAATTCCTACAAAACAATCTATAAGAATTATTCCAAGTCTTTCCCTTCCTAAACATACATGCATTTTACATATTGTAGATAACACATACCTTACACTTTTCTACTTATCACTATGGATTGGGCATTATTCCTGCTTAGCATACCTGAATGATCTTTTAAGACATTGTCTTTTAAATAAATAATTTTTCAAATGGAAGCAGTACTGTCATTTTTTTTGAAAGAGGAAGCTTTTACCCCCTTATAGAAAATAAGAAGTCAAAACCAGAAGGATCATTTCTTGAAAGCTTAATATCCCCTGCATTGATGTCAGTACCCACGATAGAACAGGTTTCCTGCTTAACAGTGAATTGAGGGTGTTAGTTTGGAAGCCCAAACTTCCATTTCATTCATATTGTCAAAGTGTAAGAGAACTTAACCAATCAAGAGCACTGAAAGTATAGAGGTTGCAGTCATGCCTGTCCATATCTAAGAGACAGAGCTCCCCGGAAAAAAGGTTTCTCCAACAAAAGAACCATCTGCAAATTCCAAACTCTTCTTTTTGGAGCTATTCTCCAGGACACTAAAGTAGTACAGCAGCCAGGACCATTTGTGGGCACATTTTGTAGCCAAATGAAAGACACACAGAAAACATCTCACAAAAATGGACCAAATCAATAAAGCAAATAAATGCTTCTCTTCAGCACTCAGCAGGTACAGACTTATTTTCCCACCATTCTAAAGTAAATCAGCAATCTATCTTGAAAAATAAAAAGAATATTTCACCACAAATTGACTGCATTTAATAAAATGCAAGCTCTCCTGCCCAGACAGAGAAAATTTGAAATCAATAGTCAAATTTCCCATCTTCTTTTAAGTGAGAGAAACTAACATAAAACTTCATTGTTGCTCCATGAATTATCCCATGGTTTTTCCTGTTGTGGCAAGAATGCTGCCAATTCTTCACTTTTTAGGTAAAGAAGAAAAACAAAGGATGGGAAATAAATCAACAAATGACTGTCTCCTTTGGCAAATGGATAGATTACAATGAAAAATAATTTCCTTGTTAAGAATATATTCAGGACACCAATATTTGAAGCATATTGTTAGAAGTGAATACCATTTTTTAAATGGAGAGAGTTTCCTTTCAAATGGATTTTTTAGCACTTTCTCTTAAAAAGAACAAAAAACAAAAAACAAAACCCAGCATGCAGTATTGAATTAGTCAAAGGGGGAAAAAAAAAGTTTAATATGGTGCTTCAACTACCATGGTGGAATACTTCCAAACTGGCACCAAGATGGATACTAAGGCAAACACAAACTGTAGGCAATGTTTTATGATTCCAGCCACCATGGTAATGCCTCTACTGAGTAAGCCTGGGAAGAAGAATGCACCTGAAGGGCCAGAGTTTCCTGGCCTTCTCTGTTGATGGGAATTTGCACAAGAGAAAGGTCCCAGGGCAAAATTTGTGGCACTCCGGTGCCCCCTTGTGTCCAATTTGGCACCAGCATGAACTATCCTGGGTCTGCGTGTAAAGTGGAGCAGGAATTCCTTAGATCCCATAAGAGTGTTGGGTGGGGTGGAGAGGAATTCTAATTTTCTACTTCTGTGTCTGTGGAAAAGTCCGTTGCTGGTGCAATCAGAGATTTCCATGCTGCTGCTTCCTCGGAACACTTGAGATGCCCTCCACCTGAACCTGTTGGCTGAATTTCAATTGAAGGAAAACCAGAAAAACAAACAAACAAACAAACAAAAAACAGTCTTGCATCCCTGGTTCCTGGAATCCCATAAACAAGAAATCATTTTAGATTGAAAAACGTTATGTCTTTATTGCCAAGATAGAGAAAAATTGGAGATAGCGTTTAAGGTCTTTTTTGATAGAGTCTTTCTTGGCCTCAAATCTCTCCCAAATTTTGAGACTTGCTAGATTATTTTAAATATTTTCATGACACTAACTATTTCATTCCTTCATCATGATTCTTTTTTCTACATGCAAAATGACTTCGTAGAAAACTGGGTCACCAATGGATGCAAGAACATCACGACATTCTTACTCACCTATGCACACCTTGAAGCATTAAAAACCAAGTCTACATGTAATAAAGCTTGCAAATTTTTCAAATTTAATGTTGGGTTGAGGGCAAAGGACAATTTGCCCCATAAATACAAATTTGTTTCTGATGTTTATCTCTGTAGATGGTTCGACTACAGATCCAGAATTGGATTGCAGTTCTGTCTGCAAGAATTACCTGGGAAGCATTTCCTCCTTCTCAACACATTTATTCACACAGCTCCAAAGACATTCCAACGTGGAGGTTATATGCTTCCTTTGACAGAAACGACTGTTGGGGGTTTCAAACTTCATACTGTATCAAAGGACAGGAGGATAAGAGATCCAGTGATAAATCAGAGAAACAAAAGGCAGGGAAAGTAAAGCAGTGAGAAGGGAAGCACATGAATGAAAAAGGGAAAGAGAAGAAAGTGAATCAGGCCACAGATCTCGGTGAGAATGCCTTTTCTGTCTCAAGTGAAATAGAGTACAATTGTGACTCCCTTTTTGCTCTTTTTCTGGTAATCATTAGAAATATAAGTGGGAATTACAAGACTGCACTTATGGCTGTCTTTACATTTTGGTAACACAGTGGGTCTCATGGACGATGTACATTCGTGTTTAACCTTCAAAGGCAGGTAAATCCCAGGCCGTCCTACCACCACTGCTGTTCAATGAACCCCTCCTGTGAATTTCCCCTATATATTTCCAACATGATGAAGAGGAAAAACACTTTGGGAACTCTTCAAGATAGTAAACTACTCATGAATAGTACTTCCATTGAACATTTTCATTTTTTTTTAAAAAGGCTATGGATTAAGGAAAGAGCAATGATCTTTTTTCTCCAATCCCAATCACAGCATCCTTTACATCTTGCAATAAACAAGACTGTATGATTTCCATTTTCATCTGATGTCAACAGGGCATTTATTAAAAGGCATGATTTTCATTTGGTTAAAATGGTTTGTACTTCCCTGTCCCCTGCCCCCTGTAACTAATGACATTTATTTAAAAAGACTCACCCTAGGAAGGGCTGTGAGTCTCTGGAGTAATAGTTCACTGCAACAAACAGGGACTGAATGTATCACCTTGACCTCTATCATGGTACTTTCAACTCAGGATTTGCTACCTTGTCTTGATATACTGCTGTGTCTACAATACTTATAAGGTCAAAAGTAATGTATTCTACCATTAGTAAAGTACAAAAGTTTGTGAGTGATTTTCTTCACTACGTACATAAATGAGAGTAGCTGCAAAGTTATTCATGAGTAGAAACACCGTAAATTGTGGGGCATCTGGGCGGCTCATTCGGTTAAGCATCTGACTCTTGATTTCAACTCAGGTAATGATCTCAGGGTTGTGTAGAGTGCCCTGTTGGGCTCAGCACTAAGCAAGGAGTCTGCTTGAGATTCACTCTCTCCCTTTGCCCCTCCCCCATTTCCTCTCCCCCATCTCTCTCTGTTTCTCTCTCTCTCTATTTCAAATAAATAAATTTTGGGGCACCTGGGTGACTCAGTCAGTTCAGTGTCCAACTCTTGGTTTTGGCTCAGGTACTGATCTCATGGCTCATGAGATTGAGTCCTATATCTGTTTCCACACTTAGTGAGTCTACTGGGATATTTTCTCTCTTTGCCCTCCCTCCGCTTATTCTCTCTCTCTCTCAAATAAATAAGTCCTTAAAAAATAAAATAAAATATATCTTTAAAAAAAGGAAGAAACATTATAAATTGCACTCTGAGTTTTTGTTTTGGGAGATGAGAGAGAAAGTAGGGAGTTAGAGTCACTGCCTTTGATTATTTAATGACTGCCCCTTGGCCAGATACATACTTAGGAATAATGACCAGGTAGAATATATACCAGAAAAGTTAAACCATTTTTCCTAATAAAAGAGAGCTTTAGCATGGAATTGGTCTGGGAAAGGGAAGGAATCCGTGACCCATAGCCCAGACAGAGAACACAAGAAATACTCCAAGTGTCTAGATTTACATATTCTAAGTTGAAGAACATGACAATGGTATCCCCCACTCTGTCTACAAACACCTACCCCCAGATAGTCGCAAAAGCTTTTCTCTTGCTTCACTGAGATCTCTCCTCAAAAGCTGCCTCACTAGAGAGTCCTTCCTGCTTATCCTATCTAAAAAGTCCCAACTCAGACACTCTCGATCCCGAAACTCTGCTTTATCTTTCTCCATATCCCATTTTGCCCCAGGATATCATACTACACCTGCTTACTGGCTATTTCCCTCAGTGGAACATAAATTACATGATGGTTTTGTCCTCTGTTGAATCTCCAATGCACAAAAGAATGTTGGCACAGTAAGCGCTCAGTAAATATCTGTGGAATGGCCAATTGATTGAACTTTAGGTACATCCAAGTAGGTATTCCCCACATGTAAACATATCTTTAAAAAGAATCTGGAGAATTTATACTCTAAAAAACTATCTTATGCTTCTCCAATTTATGAATGATATACCTGGGAGTACCACTTCAGGAAATGCTCAAAGCCCCAAGGTTAACATAGCACAGTATTGATTTATGGCTCTCAAACTTTGTCATGTGTCTGAATCACCTACAGAATGTGTTCAAAATCAGATAGTTAGGCCCCCAACCCCAAACTGAGTAAGAGGCTGCCTAATAATCTGAATTTCTAATAAGTTTCAGATACCATAGATATTGCTGGTTTGGGCACTACATGTGAATATCAGTTTTTCTCTAAAATTCAACAGTCATGGCAGCAGGGGATGGTTGTTAAGTACTTTAATAAATTAAAACACATACACATTATGGAGTACAATGTAAAACGTCCCTGCATTTTTAAAATTAAAAAAAAAAAAAAGAACTTTTAAGAAATGCTTGCCTACTGTGGGTTGACCAGGTATGGATTAAGAGTCTAACTTGCCTACGTCATAAAGGAGACTTGAATACAAATGGTTGAAGAGAACTGGTAGAAGCCATGTAGGAGTCAAGATAGGAGTTTCATGAGTGTTAAAAGTTTTTTTAATATAGTGAATCTCTCAAGATTTGATTCAGAAGGAAATAACAGGAGTCTGGTCTGTGGATGTAGAGGGTGGGAAGGTCCTCTATTAAGCTAACAATGACTTGAAGTGGTCACAGGAAACACAGTTGAGGCTGGCAGTTGGTGGCAGGCAGCCAGGGGCTCGGGGTTGTCAGAGCTTACCACACAAAGTGGGGCTGTAATGTCATACTATCAGTTATCTGGGTCAGCCATCTGTGGGGCCTGTTGCTTTTAAATGGTTCTCTTGAAACTTTGGCTTTCATCTTTCTCTTACAACAGGGGAAGAAAAGAATCAACTGTAATTTAACATCTTATAAAAAGGCAGATCCGAAGTTGTTCACCTGTTCTTGCTCACATCTCATTGCATGACTGTTATGATAGATCCTTACCAAGACTGATACAGGGCAACCTGTCACTAAAATTTAAGGCAAAGAGTCCTCTTCTGATTTCAAACTGTCAGGAAAATAAAATCCAGCCTTTTTGCATCAACTTACTCTGAATACATTTTCCAAATGTAGAGTGCACATGATAAGGACATAAACTGGATAAAAGCAGCACGTGAGCAAGGGAAAGAAAATTTCAGTGTTTCTGGTAGGTGTGGGTTCTTTATCAAGTGATAGGCTACTTCAATGTGTACACATAAAATAAAATATTGGCTCCATGTATTCATATAAATCTTTCAAAGGTTGAATATCCTTTATCATTAATGTCTTCTTAAGAGCCATTCCAGAAAATAGTGCCTGGGATCAGTTTGATTCTTAGAACAATAAAATCTTTTCCTGGCGAGTCTCCTAAGGCTGGTTTTTCATAGGTGTAGGAACCTATTCTCCACTTCCATTTCCCTACCATTCTTTATGTACTCTCCCCCAAAATAAGAGCAAGGAATGTCTTCCATCGAGAGAGGCACCCACCTGCCCCTCTCTTCCATCTTAAATGTGCTACTTAGATTTATTTGAGGTTTGGTTAGATTTGAAGCTGTCCTCATTTTCTACCCAAATCCTTCTAGCAGGAAACCTTCCTCCCATTCTGAAACTTTATTTATTTCTGTTATTCCAGATGTATGTGCCAATCAGTTTAGCTCCTGCCAATTCTTGTTTATTAATAATGCTAACGAAAGAACTGAAATTCTACCAGATTTCAATCTCTTTTTTCATGCCTCAATAATGAGTCCTAAAAGAGATGAATTCTGATATTGTCTCAGAAACTCAAAGGACTAGGTACAATCAGAAATTTGACTGGCTTTTGCCTACCTTGCACAAACTCAAGAGGGCTATTCGTACTGTTAACTGCCACCGTATATGTGCAGGTAATTTGCATTTTCATTGTTCTTTATTTTATGTTATTAGTTATTCATGAGATGAATATCACATTCAACAACTAATTTATAAAGCTTTTGCTTTAAATAACAATGTGCCGTTTTTGTTGTAGGAGGTGGAATGGAGGATGGACGTCCCATTTAGAAATCTTGTACAAAGAATTGAAAAATGAATGACATGTAGGCTCTTCCTTGCCATATGTAAAATCAGGATCTCAAAGAGAGTGGCATTAGAGTTGGAAGAAACAGACTGTACTACATAGGTTTGTACATATAAGGGCCATATTAGCCAGCTGGACCTACTGAGAAAGGTCCCTCACCAGCCAGCCAAAGGGAAAAAAAGGTCAGCTTTAACCATACTATGTAATGAACCTGTAAATGACTAATTATTTCTCTCACCAAATAGCACAATCTGCATGTAAGGCAAAAACCAACACAGAAAGCATCTGAACTCATTTTTTTTTCAGTTGGATATAGTCCAAGTTTCATACACATTGCTTTCTACTTTTCCCAATAAAAGCTCATGTCTATATTAACACAAATTGAAAAGAAAAAAAATGCAAAGATTCCATGCTCTTTCTTGGTTTCAGGAAAGAATACATGAATTCAGTAAAAACCATTCAGATTTGAATGTGAGGTCCCCGCTGTGTGGGGGATTTTGTAAGTGTGTGCCTACACTGTGTATGTACATTTAGCTGTGCATCCTTACCTATCTTGATATGAATGCTGATATAGCCAGCCCCTAGATAAGTTAGTTTGAAAAGCAGATCAATGATTTCATTTACCAAGAGGGGAGCATAGGGCCTTTACTATACTCAAAGGATTTCATCACGATCCCACTGTGGTTATCTAGGTAGGGGCTGCTTCACCTTCGAGGCAGTGAATTACCAGGTCTTGATTTGCTTAGGAAGGAGGTAACTATCTCTCCTAGGGAATAAAAAAATCCATAAGGAGAACTCCATGTTTTTTTCAATAATACAACTTTGAAACTCAGAAATTCTGATAGTGGTGACAGTAGTAATATGCCTAATATAATAGAGGAAATAAAGAAAAATAGCAATATAAGATTTAAGATTTTTGAAAAAGAGAGATACATCTTTTTCATCCTTTCATCTCCCCCAATGCTTGGTATATGGTAAGTGTTGAAGAATACTGATAACCACAATGACACCTAATATTTATGGAAATTTCTATGTGCCAGGCATGGTTGTAAGTACTTCACAGGTTTCAATTCATGTTGTCCTCAAAAAAGATCCCCTCAGAGAGCTACTATCATCATCCCTGTTTTACAGATGAGGAAACTTAGGCATGGGAAGTTCAGGAAACTTGACTGAGGTCACACCTAGTTAATGGCATAATGTCTTCACATTCAGTGGGTCTGGCTCCAGAGCTCAACCTTGTAACTTTAATGCTAAACTACTTCTTACTGGACAACAAAGAATGGTTGGACAGAATTGCCAAATTTAATTGAGGAGCTGAATTCTACTGTCTCAGACTGGGAATGTGAGCTAAGAGGAAATTGGAAAATCACACCTAAATTCTAGGAATACTAAAAAATTACACAGACACAGACACAGACACACAGACACACACACACACACACACAGACACACACACACACACTCCCTGGAATTTATGATGATTTTATATGTAAATTTTTGGCAGCTATAATAGTTAGTTTAATAACAGTTAGTTTAAAATGACTGATATTCCCTGAGAAAATTTAATCCTTCAAAACTTCAGAATCTATTTGGCTAGTAAATTATTTGGCAACATTTCTAGACATTTCTCAAATGCAAACACATAACCAGTTAAGGATAACAAGTGTGAAAATGTGGTATTCCTTTTGTCTCCCCCTTTGCCCCTTCTTTCAGTACACAGCTCTTTGGTCCTTATCATGCCCAGCTGTCTCATTCTGGCCTGCATTCTCCGGGCAGCACCCTTTATCTTTAATCCTACCATACAAGAGAACTTAACACATCATGTATCTCATCCCCAAAACACTCTGAACTTTTGTAGATGATATTTTAGCTCTGGAACATTTTTTTCAAATGAGATTTAATGGAATGCCTCAAATCTCAAATGAATGAAGAGAAGTACAGGGAACCTGGTATCTCTTTGTTGAGCCCCCTTTCCCCACGTGCCCCTGCAAGTGTCCAAGAACCTGAACAGATCCCATGCCACTTCTCAGTCCCAAACAGATATTTAAAAAAAAAAAAGATGGTGGAGATTCATCCATGGCACATGCATGGGTATTCGAAGCAAGTCCCAAAGAAAAGCATGTACATGGTTGACTCCAAACCAGAAAGTTCAGTTCTGCCTTACCCCTGTTTTCCTGAGCCTTTGCTGGGCTTTTTGCTTTACTCATCAAGGGAACCAAATGAAGACAATAAGGAACTCTCCACCCCTCAGGACAAGGACATTATTTTTTTTTTCTCCTCATTTCCCAGAGCTTAGACCCTTAGCTTCCTTTCTGCTATTCCTGCTGCATCTCAAGCTGTTTGAACACAACCTTCTGCAAAGCTACCCAGCATCTGGCTGTCATGTTTCCTTTCCAAAGGCCATGCTCCCTCCCTCAAAAAAAGGAAGAGGGATGACTCCCATACAGGTTCTACCAAATGAGGAGCAGGGAACATTCCAAACATCATCCCATGATGAGCCTACTCCTCCCTGAAGCCCTGTTGAGCCCAAAGGCCCACTGCAGGGCCAATGAGTAGGAAACCAGAAGGTCCTATCCAGGAGGAATAGGAGACAAAAATAATCCTTTGAAAGGGAAACTCATTCTTTGTTTGGGACATACCTCTTGAAAATTTGTTGATGCTATCTAAATGCTTCAAAAGTTCTAAACTATTCCCCAATTATATACTTAGCTAAAAAACATTACACAATTAGGCATGTCATTGCAATAAAAAATAGAGAATACAGATGAAGAACAAGAAAAAATTGAGCTATAATCCCTCTAGGTATTTTTCCACGGACATATGCTTACAAAGTGTGATAATAGTATTTTATAGATTTCAATTTTATTGTAATCATCTTTCAATATCCATTATATACATCTAAAGCATCATTTGTAGAGTCTGTAGGATTTTTTCCCCTAAACTAATTCCCTATTGCCAAGCTTTTATATTGCTTCTGAGCTTCTCTGCTTTAACATCACTGCAATGACTGAGCAATGAGCAGATCGCAGATCAGTGGAGAGGAAGAACTCTAGGTTCAGACGTGGGTCCAAATCCTAAATAGCCATGCAACATGGACGCTTGGACATATTTTATAAAATCCTCCCGTGCCTTGTTTCACCATCTGTTTCAGGGGAGAGTAACTGTAAGAACATACCTCGTTGGACTGTTCTGAGCCTTAAGCGAAAAAAATATCTATGTAAAGCACTGAGCATGGTGCCTGGCTCATCTTGAGCAGCCAGCATAAGTTGGCTGTAATTAAATAACTCATCATCTGATTACTTCCTTAGAACCTATTCCTAGAAAGGGAACCAAAGGGTCCTAGGACCCACACATACTTTAGGATTTTTATCCATATTGCTGATTGTCTTCCAATTTCTTCTCCCACCAGTGAATAAGAGTGGAAATGAAAACCTGCCTCCCCATATTCTCCCTCATTTGGGGACATAGTCCTTTTTTACAGAAGGCAGCATGGGAGAAAGGAAAGGGCCCTGAGCTTGGAGACAGAAAATCTGTGGTCTATTCCCAGCTTTGTTATGTATTCAGTAAGCATGTGACCTTAAACTCTCAGTTCTCTGACCCTCAGTGTCTTTATCTACTAAGAAAAAGGGGTTGGGAAAACAGGTACTAGTATTCACCCTAAAACACCATATGGTAGAGGTTAATAAAGTAAGTTATGAAAGTACCTTATCAATGATATCAATGATACCTTGTCACCCACATATGAAGTAATTTAGCCTACCCAGGATTTGGCTCTAACTACCTCTAGAGAAATAGTAGAGTTCTAATTCATTTCAATTTAATATTTCCTGAACATCTATTATGTGTCATATACTGAGCAAAACGCTGAAGCTAGAGACAGAAACAACAATGGAAATAGGTTCCATGTAAAAATGCACCTGAGACAGAATCCTCAGGAAGGCAAGGGAGGGTATGGCTATTTAATACAATCTTTAAAAAAATCAGGACAAATTTGAAAACTTTGTTTTATACTTTTTAATCTCATTGAAGTTTTGTTTCTATCCATGTTACAAAACTATCACCCTGAAGATATCTGCAGGCAAGTAGTTCAGGGATAAGGAGATATTCCTGTACAATCACAGCATCGATCACAAAAAGGAAAAGAAAAGGAATACAACAAGAGAAATAAACATAAGAGTCTCCACCTTGTTCTGTCTCAGAAAGTATGCCTCTGAGTTCCTCACATCCTCATATTTGATGACGGCATCTGCCCATGGGGATCTGGGGTTCTATGGCCAGAGAGAAGGGCCAGTGCAAAAGAAGGATGCCTTGTGGGCCTGGTATGTACATCCCCATCTCCACCAGCCAGGACAGACTAGCCTCACCCCCCAACTCCTGCCTCATTCTTATTCTCAGTCCTCACAAGCTCCTTTTCTGTCTTAATCAGCTCTGATCTGCTTTTAGCAGACAATAATAGGAATAAAGAGCAGCATAGATTTTGGCATGTGTGTGCTTTTTTTTTCCCCCTTAATCTTCTATCCAAAAAAGAAAAAGAAAAAAAAAAAAAGTCCTCTCTCTTTTACAGGCTTCTATTGTTTTAGAAAAGAAAAAAAATTAAGGCAGGAAGAACTGGGACCATAACAGATGACATCTCCTTATAGCAAAGCTGCATATTTCATTATCGGCAGGACCGATCTTAATTTACAGTAGACACTGCTGGTCCTGCATTTTATGTTGAAATAATGGAAATGCTTCTTTGTGAAAGTCGTAATGAAAAACATAAATAGTATATCTTTTAATGATTAACATTGACTAATTCTACTGATACTGAGTAGCATGTACTGAAGAGATGGATTATCTCTGAAACATAATTTTACTAAGCATTGCTATGTAATTTGTTAAGCATTTAGTAATAAGTATGTCTAATAAAATGTGAAAAAAATATTTAGAAAATGAACCATAATTTTAATATAATTTTAATTAATGGGAGTGCAATTGCAGTGGTTTAAATTACATTCCCAGTGGTAAGAAGCCTTTCAAACCTAATTTGTAAGCCAAGATGGTGGCTCTAATGACTGGCAGCAAAGTTTCTTCAACAGATTTCATGGGGCATGATCCAAAGATAATAGGTTCTCAGCCCAATGACAATCCAATTACAATGCCAATCAAAGCCAACTTCATGCACTCTAATTATCAGATTTAGCTGTCAGCTCAAATACAAACATAACACTTTTATTTAAATAAAAATTTAATTTAGGAAAAAAAAAGATGACTTCATGTGTGATTTATTGAGACTGCCAGAGCAATCTAACTTATTTCCCTGGTAATATAATAAAATCAGTCTTGTATTTAAAAAAAAAGAAAAACAACTTTTTCTCCCCCACCCATTCTTCTGTATCTGCTATGCTATATTATTTAAGAGTTAATTTAAGCAAAAAAGCATAACCTAACATGGCAGCAGATATTTGCCAACTAGAAGTAGGTTAAATAGAGTAGCAAGGTTTTGATGAGACAAAATTCCAAGTGAATAAATGACAAAACCTAATTAGTTTTTACTAGTCATCAGGAGAAACTGTGTTTCAACTAAAATCCATTTATATGGGCCTGAAACTGAGGACACTGGCTTTCTCTTATTTCTGCATTGAATACAGAAATAGAAACATGGGCAGGACAGAAAGAAAGGTAAGGCAAACAAGGTCCACACTAGAATGATTTTTAAATGCTTGATATTCAAATCACAAACAGTAATAATCTAGAGCATCAGCAATGGGTAGCAAGTCCTCCCCACGACAGCCCAGTCCTGACTCAGCTTTTGTTACAGGTTTCCCTTTAGGCTTAAGAGTGAAAAGATTCTCTTGGAGCAGCACAGCCCACAGAAATATTATGTGAGCCATAAATATGAGCCATATGTATAATTTTAATTTTTCCACCAGATACATTTTACAAACATGAAGAAGAAACAGAAAATTAATTTTAATAATATATTTTATGTAACCTAATATATTCAAAATATTATTTTAACATCAAATCAGTATTTTTTTTCAATTATGAATGAAAATTTTTTACAATTTTTTTTACAATTTTACAATTTTTTTTCCTCATGGGAAACTTCCAAAATCAGTATATATTTTACACCTAAAGCACACCTCAATTCAGCCACGTTCCATGTGCCCAATCACCATATGTGGTGAGTGGCCTGCACTGGGTAATGAAGTCTTAGAAGTTGGCCCAAAAAAGAAGGCAAACAAGCAGTTGCTTTAGGGTTTAACTGTATGGCTCTAAAGACCACCTAACCCTCTAGCGGTGGGGAGGTGGGGGGAAATATATATATATATATATTTTTTTTTTCTCATTTTCCAAAGAGCCTTAAATCTCCTCTAGTATTTTATTTCTTAAGGCTGGATGGATATCTGTATATGTACATGTATATGTATATGTATGTGTGTATGTGTAATGAAGAGAGATATTTAGGGAAATTTTTCTTTCCTAAAACATGTCTAGTGAAGTGTAATATGAAAATATACAATCCTGTTAGGATATATATTTGCATAAAATTAAGACAGGCCCTGAAGACCCTTGGAAGGAAGGCAAGGGTGTGATAGAATAGCAGTAATAGGGAGGTACAGGGGACCAAGGGTAAGCTTTGCCTTTACTAACTCTGAGGCCCTGTTTATAGATGGAAGTCTCTCAAAACCTTCTTTGGGATCTCCTTTGCTCAATGAGGGGGGCATTCTGGAAGCCCACACTTTGGGCTTCAGGGACATATTTGCTCATATTGACACTCTCCCAGGCTTCTTTTGACTTCCCACCCTTACTGCTGAAGCCAAGATGGAACCCTGAATGCCCACTTCCATACTTCCTAAATTCTCCTGTTAAAAAGGCACTTGCATTTCCAAAACTACCACACAGTGTTAGACAAGAATCACAGCAGGTTAAAACAAAGAGTTAATTTGTTTCATCTTATATACTTGGAATTGGGAGTCACTTAAATTTCACATGCAAATAGATGCAAACATATGCAAATCAGGGTTTCTCCAGATAAACTGAGTGGAAAAAAAGCCTTATAGTATTAGTAATATTCAGGGATTTTTGTGGTGTTTAAAAGGATATTATTTGTTTCCTCCAATTCCAAATGTGAGTATCTTTGTCAGTCCTGGCTGAATGAAACCAAAAATTACCAGTTTTTAAGGAACAATGATTTTTAAAAACATTGAACCAGATAGTCAGATTAAGATCAGGCTACATTTAAGCTTTAATCATTACATATTAAATTCAACTTTCCCAGGAAAAACTAAAACCTTCCTTACTAAAGGACAAAGGAGTTCTCCAAATAAATCTTTGCTCTAGGTCTGACAATAATATAATCGAAAGTGCTTCTAAGAACAGAAAGCATGATGATATACCTCAGGAATGAGAAGGCAACAGGAGAATATACAGTGCTATTGGTTATTATTTTCAGTATCAGTAACCTATATTATGGTACTTACACGTGTATTATCTCACTCTATTTCCATAATCAATGGAATTACCTTGTGGTAATTGATTTTGTTCTTATGGCAATGCTATGAGGTAGTATAGCTGGTATTACCATCCTCTGTTTGGAGATGACTTTTTGAATTCTAGCTCCTGACATCAGCATGTCCAAAGTCAAGCACAATCATTTCCCATAAGACCCGTCCTTCAGGAGTAATTTATCTGTCCATGACACTGTCATCTAAACTGGCAAACTGAAACATCAAGTTTCATACTCAAACACTCTGTCTTCTCTGGTTTTACCCTCAGACTTAAAACATGCACCAAGTTATATGTGGGTACTTTTAAAAGGATCAGACCCTAGTCCTTCACAGTTATAGAGAGAATCACCACCAGGGAAAGAAGTCTGGAATTTATGGCCTCCTTACCCATACCCTGAGATTTACCTTCCCCTTGGGAATTCATGCTTTTACTAATGTCAAGATCACACAGAGAGGCCTTCACTACATGTTTTAATCCAACAGGGGAAAACATAACTTTTCTTCAGTTCTCCAAAGTCCAGCTCAAACAAAATGGAAACAAGATTCCATGAAGGAAGGATAATGAGAACACAGAAAATAATGAGCAACTAGATAGTCTAATGTATGAAATGCAGCTCAGGGTGGCCCTTGCCTAGCTCTCAAAATGCTGCCAGTGGTAAGTGGTCTTCTACTACCCCTGAAGAGTGTACAGAGCAAAGCTTCAGCACCATTGTCCACCATAAACGGCTGGTCTGAAAGAATGAGATCAGAGACACAGTCTTCTAGCCTGGTTGAGGTCTTTTCTATGAACTTCATTTCCCCACACAAGGACCTCAATTTCCCAAAAGTCTTTTAGGGAGACCACCCTAGTCCCTACACTCACAGAGGACTGGGATTAACTTACAGCCTCCAAAAGAGCTCAGCAATCCAAAGCTAACTCAATAAATTTAAGGCACATGAAATATGCACATGTGGTGGCAGAAGGCAATTTCTTCATCCAAGTCCAGTATTTTTAAAATGTCTCTCAACTCTGTCCTCTTTCCTCCATAAGCACTCCACAGACCTGTAAATCAGTCATTTTCATTTCCTCTCACAATAAGGACTATGAAGCTTTTTAAATGATAAATATAATTCATGTTCATTTTAAGAAATATGCAAGATAATCAGAAATTCAAAGACAAAAAAAATTACCCATAATACTATGATCTCTACCATCTCTTACCTGAATACATGAAGTAGTCTATTGATTTTTCCAGATTCCAGCCTCTCCCCACTACAGTGTAGCCACAATATTGCCCCTGTATTGCATTCATTTCACATGGATGAGACATAATTTAATTCAGCAAAAATGTTTACTGATTAGCTTTAGGGTGTTAGAGACTGTGGGAAACTGCTGGGGAAAAAAAATCAGACCATGTCTTCACAGAGATTACAGTCATTTTACTACCTTGCCTGGAGACCTGTGGCTTTCCACCACCTTTGGAATCTACTCCAGACACCTCAAACAACATCTTCACTTCTTTTCAACAGACATTGCTGGATTAATTGCCCACACCCATGGCCTCGTGCATCCTTACATCTTATGCTGCCCTCACTGCAATTCTGCCAAACATGCCTCTGCTTTAGTCACCATTATTTCCTCTACCTGGATCTCCATCCCCTACACTCATGACTACCACCACCATCACCATTCTGGGAAGACAGTAAGCACTCAAGCAATGTATGTTAAATAAAATATGACACTGTGCTGTAATCCAAGAGCCAGAGATTTAAACGTGCTCCAAGCACTTATACATTTGATGAGGATAGAGTAAAACTGAAAACATATTTTTAAAAGTTATATTCACAAAAACTCTTTCAATATCAGGTACAACAAAAGGTGCTATGTCTGTTAGAAGATGCAGGATAGAAAATATGCCATGGTCTCTTGTTTAGACTGGAGGAGCAAGTTGGAGGAAGTTCTACGATTCTGCCCGTACATTTTTCATTTGAAAGAGGTGGGATTTCAGAAACTTGTGGACTAAAGAGAGTGTTTTGGAAGATGGTATCGAGAGGCTATTGCAAGCAAAAATGAAACTGTGTGAAAAAGTTGAGGTAAAAGTGGTATTTTAGGTTGAATAGGCAAAGATGCTCATAAAGAAAGGGAAGGAGAGGCTGGGGCCTGAAAGGCCCTGGAGAATGTTCTAAGAGCCTGCTGCCACTTTGATGATTTCTGCAGCATGGGAGGAATGTCTTAGATGTCCTACTAGGGGGGAAAAAAAAGTTTTCATTCTATGATAAAGTCCTCATTTGCACGACTGTCTTAAATTAATCTAGCATTTCAGCCGTGCCCATTTCACTTCTCTGGCTTTGCTCAGATTCTTCACCCCCAGCTTTGTTTTCTCCTTTCCACTCACTCCGTTCCCCAGCTTTGTGGTCTCCTTGGACAGCTGACCCTCTCCTTCATCTTCCAACTAGCACCTTATCTCCTTCTCCTAGGTAAACACTCACTAATCAGGATTCTGATACACCTGGCTTGGTGTCAGGGCCTTCTGTTTACACTACTCCATGGAGTAGTCAAGAGTATAGGTAGGAATTCTGAGGACATTCCCACCCTCATTATCCAGCCTCCTGAAAACAAGCTGAACAGTGGAAAACCTCAAGGATAAGTCTGGAAATCTAAATATCAATATGAAGAATATGTATGAGAGAATAAGAGCAGACCTAACATGTAAGTATTTTCAAAAATGGGTTTTATAAAGATATTCTTTTTAGATGGACAACATCACTGATTTGAGGAGGATGTGTTCTACATTTTTTATAAAGACCTAAGCTTTTCCTCCCACCAGACAGGAGGATCTCACTAACGTCACACGACTGCCTATCCCATCCATTTGCCTCTTTCCTCCTGAATCTCCACCATATGGCTGTTTTTCAGTCCTCATCTTCAGTACTTCTGCTATATCCACAAACAAATAGAGAACTACCAGATTCTTTAAAATAAGCAAACAATCCAGTAAGCCTGCCTTTTCACTAATACATCTCTTTTCTGTCCACTAAAAACTTACTGAACAGTAACTAACAACAATTTCCTTATTCCCTTTTTCATATATCTAAAATGTCATTGCTGTCTTCCCTCGAAATTCTATGGAATATGGAATCACTATCACTTTTCTAAGGGACAGATCACATTCCCACCTGCATGCCAAAAAGTCTGGACTAACTCTCCTCTGAAAGTCAGAATATTAAATAATAGTCTTAGCCTTGTCTATTCCCCTTCAATTATAAATATGATAGTAATATCCTCCCTTATAGACTGTGCCATTCATTTCTAAGATGCCTAATATATATCACTTATATTGACACAATCTAGCCCACTGTACTGACATTAGTTCTATTCCCAGTGTTTCTATCAAGCCCTTGGAAACTCTGGGTTGCCCGACTTGAGCCCTCTCCTAACTCATGTCACCTATATCACCAAAATGCATGAATAGTTTCTGAATAGTGCATCGTTTTCCAAGAGGTTTTGGTCCCTTGTATCTTAACTAGTTTTTACTAACACCTTCCACCTGAGGACTAGATCATATACCCTATATAAATGGCCACTGAATTCTCCAAAATGATTGTGTGAGGCCCCAAGATTTCCACTACCAGATGTTCACCATACTTCTGCTTCCATGACTGGATTTATTTTAATTCCACATTTGGCCTATTCACGGCAACCTTAGGTAAAGTCCAGTTAGTTCCACTTCACTGGCCCCTTATCCAATATGGCCTTGGTTGCCTCATTCCTGGAGGTGTCATTGATTCCATTTGAACTGTGCTATGTACAAACTATCTCACTGCATTTTCTTTCCAAAGCAAATCATTCTGATGTCTCTATCTTTGCTTATGAGAGCTGGCTCAAAGTGGAGTCAGTTTTCCCTTCCTTTCCCTCCATATTTGCAATCTGTTTTCTAGTTTACAGGATCGATCTATCACCACATTCATCCATTATCTTCCTTTCATTCTTACTTTCCATACTAAAGTTGAGATCCTCACTCCCTTTCAGAGTATTGAAAGAGAGCCTCTCTGGACACCCAAGCCCCAAACCCCAAACCCCACTTCTCCCTGCTGCACTATCGATCTTTCTAAAGCAGAGTCCCCATCATATCTCTCCCATATGCAAAGACCTTCAGTGAAAGTACATTCCCACAATTTAGAGAAATATTAATCTGCCAGCATTCAAAGTCCTTCACAAATAGAAGTTACCTCTGTAGTTCCATATCTCACCACTCCAAATCATTTTCAAACTCAACCCAGAGAGTGCAGCTAACCATTTATCCAACATGCTTCACATTCCCATCTCTGTGCTGTTGTTTGTGCAGTTACCTCTGCCTGGAGCTCTTTTCCTTAACCCCCGGGATAAAAATACTGCCCACACTTCAAGTTCCTTTCATGAAACCTCTCTAGATTTTCCTAAGCAAAACTGGTTTCTCCCTTATTAAAACCCCTATGACATCTGGTTTATCCCTCTCCTATGGCTCTTATAATTCTTCCTGCTTTCTATCTCTATTTTTCTTTGCTTTACCCATCTTAAAGTTCTTTAATCTCCCTTATGGCAGGTGTGGAAAGCAAAATTATAAAATGGACCCCCAAGATTCCTGGTCCCTGGTGCATATACACCTTCTCCGAGTTACTCAATAAAGAATAAATCTAATTACTGCTGTGCAAAGATTTTACAACTGGAATTAAGGTCCCAAATCAGTTGACATTGAGATGATAGAAAGATTATCAGGGTGAGCCTGACCTAATCACATAAGCCTGTTAAATACAGAAATTTTCTCCACCAGAAAGACAAGTCAGAGAATCAAAGTGCAAAGGAGATTTGAGGCATGACAAATTCTCATTGCAGATTTGAAGAGAGAGGGGGCCATAAGGCAGAGGATGCTAGCAGCTTCTAGTTGTGAGTGGCCTCCAGCAGGAAAGCTCATTCAAAAAAAAAAAAAAAGAGAATCTTAGCCCTACAACCACAAAGAACTGAATTCTGCCAGGAAGGACCTTGGAAGTAGATTCTTCCCAGAACCTCCAGACAGAAACAGCCCAAATGACACCTTGATTTTACCTTAGTGAAACCCTGAGTAGAGAACCTACAGGAGCTAATTAATGGGCATTGATTCAAGCTGATAAATTTGTGGTAGTTTATGAAACATCAATTAAAAAACTAATACGGTAGGAATACCTTACTCAGGTTATTAGACCCACCAATGCCAAACTGAGTGGCTGGCATACAGGAGTGTATGAATAAATATTTAACTCCCAACTGCATAAAAAATATTAGAGATGTAATCTTGTTAACAAAAAAAAAAAAGACAAACAGGTAGAAGCTTTTATGTCTTTAGTTAGGGATAATTTTGAAAATCCTTAATTCATTAACTCTGAATGTGCTAGAATGTGACTGATCAAGCATATTTTGAAAATCCTGAGTTTAGGTCCCTAGAACAAACTCAATTCTGAGAATTTGTTTTATTTTGTAAGAAACCTATTTTAAGAAATACACAATCATAGCCATTTTCTGAAAAACACTCTTGGTAACATTACTGAAGTGACACCTATTTCTATACCTATAGCTGCAATGAACACCCTTGCCACCTACATTTCCAAACCCAGAACTTCAGCTCTTAAATAAAATTACTCTTTTTTTTTTTCAACACTACCACTCTTTTCCTGATAATGTTTTGATGGTTTTCTCTTTTCTGGTCTCAAAAGGTAATCAAACTTGAATACTGCTGACATTTGAACATCACATTAGTCCCCTTTTACTTCGGACTAAATGCTAAACCTAACCTCATCACTGTACACCTACCACAGAGTCTGTGGAGAACAAGGCAGCTTCCCAGAAGATGGAGGGAGACCCACCTTCACATCACATTCTCCATCTAAAGAGCTCCAAGGACCTGGGTGAGTCACTTAACATGCTAAGATTCATCTTTCTTGTTGGCTACAAGCTACCAATATTGACCTCTCAGACTGCTGTCATATATTAATGAAAAATGCAGAACAAAAGGCCTTGAAAAGTATAATGGGTACAGCATTATAATTATGCAAAAGGAATCCCTAACCCTCCCATTGGCCAGTATACTCTGGTAATTGTTTTCAGTAAAACTATATGAGGAGAGATATAGGCAGCTAACATGCACATTGGGCATCCATAACTTTTGCCTTGATACAGTCAGACTATTATTTACCCAATAAACCATAACTGCAGTGGAGGCCCAACAATTCAGCATCTGAGAGGGATTCTCTGTGGAAGAAGTTATTATGGTCTATCAGATCAAAAATTCACTTTTAAAGAAGTGTCCAAATACAGATGTACACAATGGGTTCAAATCATTACAGACTATTTTGCCAAATAATACACATTTTGAAAATTACTGTAGCGCCTATCATATACCTCACTGTGTACTTATCCCACACATAGAAGGGACTTTCGTGTTTAAAAAAGAGAGCAAAAGAGAGAAAATAAAAGGAAAAAAAGAGGATAGAAGCCACCATTTCAAAATATAAAGATTATACTACAAGTGTAGAGAAACCCAAAAATCTAAAAAGTAGAGACAGTTATTTTCTTTCTAATTCACATTGTGTATTATTATTATTATTATTATTATTATTATTATTTTTATCTTCATCATTATTACTATTTTTTACCCCAAGTCCCAACAACTGAAAAGACACTGTCAGCCTTCACTCTAAATGTTCTGCATGTTGTCTCTTTATGTTATTTTAAAAGGTCTGAACAAAGAGCTTGACGTATTGCAGGCAATTTGGAAAAACACCAAAGTTACATAGATGGTGAATATCTTTGCTTCTTTCAATTTTGCTGCACAGAAAGAAATCAAGGCACCCTTCTTTGATGTGTGTTTTGTTTTGTTTTTGCAATCACTTGTGTACACGGTGTGTTCATACAGAGTGATAAAGGCTCAGGTTCATGAGAATAATGATAAAATGAAAAGATGCAAAATTCTTAATGTTAAAAGATTTGATTCAGATAAATACCTCAAATTTCATACACAGATTTAAAGAGCTCAGATTTATCCAAAGTTTATTTGTATTAGTTAATGCTTTCCATTTATGGGTAGGAGAGTATACACTAAAAATAAAATAATTCTATGATCACCAAGCGAGCTCTGGAAATGTTCATATGATGGCTTTGTTTGTGTTGTTTTCCTATCCCCTCACCAAGGGGTGTGTGTGTGTGTGTGTGTGTGTGTGTGTGTATGCGTGTGCGTGCACACGCGCATGCATGCATGCACGTGTATTCTCTTCTCTCTCTTCCCCTTCCTTCTCTCTCTTCCCATTTCTCTCTCAATCACTCCCTCTTTCTCTCAGACACACAAGAAAACATCGTATTAATTATAGTACTCCTAACATTAGTCTGCTTGACTCAAGGGCATTTCATAGCCGATCTCCATCTATTCACCCGTTTCAGTATTTTTAAAGGAATTTCATAAAATATTTTCTTACTATTCCCCAAAAGTTTAAAAATCAGAACCTGCTTTTTCCACTCTTTCTTTCCCTTTTATCAAGATGAATATTTTTTTTTCTCCCTGCCTAGAAATGATCCCTTCAAAAAGTCAGCAAAATATTTTGGCTGTCTTCAGCTGCACTTTGGGCTTCTCTGTTACAAATTGTATAAACATTTTCCAGACAGGGGAATTTGAAGGGTTTAAATTATTTTTTTTAAATGATGTCTGTATTCTAGCACATTCACATTTGCAAGAGGAAGATGGAGGCAAGGAAAGCTACCACAGAACATAATATGTCTAGAATCAGGGGACTATTGAGCTCTATGCAAATCTGAGAAGGGAAAATATCTTCCTCATACATTATCTACAGCAAGGATTCCGAGTTTCCCAGGCTGATGAAACAAATGCTCTCGTTGGATGTAGTCTGTCATTCATATTGAGCTCACATATTTTACTTCCTGAAACCAAACAAATACTGATAAACTACTTCAGTGAGCCTTTAATCAAAATTTCGGCAGTACACAGTTAGCGACAGAAAGATCAGTCTGTGGAGCCTGAAACCCTTTCATCATCAAATATACAGAAATAATAATTATATTTATCTGTTTGGTTCAGGCTGCACACCAAGATTTACCCTTGCCCTGAGGACATAGAAATCATCACGCATTGTCATCTCTAAGGAAAAAAAAATCCTTAATAACTTAGAGGTTAAACGGTTCTCAATAGTTGTGGGGGCTGAGGAAAGGGAAATAAAAATAATACATTACTTTTAGCATTTTTCTCTTATAATGCTATAATAAGCTGTGTTGTATACTAACCAATTAGCACTTCTGGCAATAACCCTGAAAGCACTAGTAAGTATCTAACCTGACCAATAAAAACATTTTTTTAATAAAAATATTTTTGAGATGGGAGAGAAGAGATTGTCCCATAATTCTGTTTTCTATCCTTTTAGGAGATATGTATCCAGGCAAATATATTTAAATTTAACTTATTTCAAAAACAGTTGAAAATTAGATTAAATGAACAGAGGAGTTGAGTTTGAAAAACGTTCTACCATGGAAATAGTGTCTCTTCATGTGGATTCCTACAAAAGCAAAGACAGAGACAAGGACTCTGTGAACGGAGGTTACTGGGAGTTGAATCCCAGCAGCTGGAGTCAAGGAACAGGGAGAGCACATCAGGGAAGAAGGGAAAGCAGGCAAGGGTGGGTTGTGAGGCCATTAACATGGTGGACACCCTGGGCCTACTCCTTCTCAGGGGCCTCAGGAACTGCGAAGAAATGAACTTCAGAACTGTACCATGCAGGATTAGAAGCCTGGGGTGTTTATTCTCTGAACCAGCCCATGACGGAGAATTGCCCTGACCCTGAAGAACTTTGAATTCCCATTCTTCAAGGCTACCCCAATGAGGGCTAACCCAGCTAAGGCTTCAGAGAGAGCCCTGAAGTAAAGAAGCTGAGGGACACTTGAGGCCAGAAGACATCAACATGCACAGGGACTACTTAGTGGGGCTGAGGGAGCCAAGGGAATGTCCATGAGGGGACGAATATCATCTACGAGACATTTCTTGCTCTAGAATACTTTGAGAAGATCATTTTATGTTCCTCTCAGGAAGTAAGTATAAGCTATCAAGCCATGAAAAGACATGGAAGAATCTTAAATGCATATTATTAAGTTTAGGAGGCCGATCTGAAAAAGCTGTGTGATCCCAGCTAGATAACATTATTATGGAGAGAGTAAAAAGATAAACATGTGCCAGAGGCTGGGCAGGGGGAGATAAACAGTTGGAGCACAGAGGATTTTTAGGGCAGTGAAAATACTCTGTATGCTATTACACTGACGGATATATGTCATTATATATTTGTCCAAATCCACAGAATGTACACCGGGAGTGAATCATAATGTAGTGTCAATGTAAGCTAGATGATTAGGATGCACCAATGAAGGTTCATCACTTGTAATAAATGCACCACTATGGTGGGGATGTTGGTAGTGGGGAAGGCCGTGCATGTGTGGGGGCAGGGGGCATATGGGATATATGGGTAATTCCTACCTTCTCAATTTTTCTATGAGCCTACAATTGCTCTAAAAATAGTCAACAAAAGAAAGTCAATATAAGAACAACTGAGCATTGTAATTAACATCACATATTATTTATGTGGAACTACCTTTGCAAAACACACATATATTCAAAGGAACTTCTTTTAATCCTCTCCTCGCCCATTTGCCAAATACTGCCACTCTACTCTACTGGTTCTTTTTTAGGGCCTCTCCCCACCCTACAAATTTTGTATTTAAGTTCAATTTAATTAACATATACTGTATTATCAGTTTCAGAGGTAGAATTTAGTGATTCATCAGCTGTATACAACATCCAGTACTCATTACTTCAAGTGCCCTCCTTAATGTACATCACCCAGTTCCCCCTTCCCCCCATCCTCTTCCCCTCCAGCAACCTTCAGTTTCTTTCCTAGAGTTAAGAGTCTCTTATGGTTTGTCTCCCTGTTTTTGTCTTATTTTATTTTTCTCTTTTAGGTCCTCTTTATCACATTTTCTTCTCACTCCCTTCAACAGTGAGTTTTCTTCCTCCTCAATTGTCTTTACCTTTCCACAATCTTTAAGAGTTGTAGAACATGCTCTATGGTCAATTAAGATATAAAAAGTAGCCCCAAGACTGCCATTAAACAATTTTGGGTCATTTGGCTTGCTAGAATATTAACTATTAAAATAGCAAGAAGGTCTGTCTTACATGTTACAATGAATACTGGAAAAACATCTAAACTAAAATTCTGCGTTGGTCTATTTATGGAGAGGAATAAGGTACAGGGAGGGAAGGTGGGACAAGGAAAAAGAGAAAGAGAGAGAAGGAGGAGGAAGAGGGAGGAAGGATGGGAAGGAGTCTGTGATTTTGTTTGAAATGTTTTCTGGTTCATTTATGATGTATCCTATAAGCCCATCGCTTTAGGAAATATTTGCTCATTTTGACAGTTTCCCTGGCCAAATACTGCCACCAGCTTCATTTTAATTACGGAATCTAAGGGTTACTAGGGTCTCCTGTTGGAACTTACTGCAATATCTACAGTTGCCACATCTCTAATTTAAGAGGACACACACCTGCTTTAATTACAGAGCCCTTGAGAGATAACAAGATATAAGTAACATGACCAGATGAGAGTCAATTGCTGAAATTGTTTCCTGATAAAATGTATTTAGCTCCAGAGGCTAAAGCTCACTAACTCTCTCCTATATGGCATCAAGGTGTCAACAGGAACACAGCTATTGGGAATAATTGAAATGCCTCTCTTCATTGAGAAACTGCCCATACAGTAAATAAAGCTCACACAACTCAGTGGTAGATGCAGAGTCATTTCTGGCTTGTTCTGTCATCGGCAAAGAACCCAGACACAAGAAAATCACATGGAATACCTCCATGTAGATATTATCCAGCATTTATTTCTCCCCTAAGTGAACATAACCTTATACATTAAACTATCATCCCTGCGATTTAGTCCTCAGGTTTTTGTTTTTGTATATAATCTTGAAAAAATTAACAAAAATGTATTTTACTGGTTTTCAATCCCCAGTCTTCCATTAATGGCTGAGAATTTGAGTGGAGTGACATTCCACAGGAGCCAGGAACTGCAAGCAGACCATCCAGGGCATTTCCCAACTCTGTCTAAAGCATCTCATCCCTAGAATAATATTCCTGCCATTTGGCAGATCTTACTGTTACCAGCCTAACTAGCTTCAAGAGTCAGGATAGGACTCAGTGGTTTAGGCCAAAAGAGTCTATTTTGTGCTCACACAAAGGCTGCTGCTCTTCCAAGCACCTCTCCAAAGCAGCTCCCAACATGAAGTAACTCAGAGATACAAGTTGTTTCCATTTTGGGTCCCTGCCATCTCAACCAGGGACCGTCCAGTGTTGCCATCCATAGGTAAGGAAACCTGGAGGTTCATACATGGACAACTAAATGTATTGCCTGGAAGCGAACCAATGTCTGTTCACAGCCCATGGGCCAGAATTAGTCACATGGCACTGCTAATTGTGGAAGGCCGGAAGCATCAGGTGTTCAGGAAGCAGTAACTGTGTGGCTTTGCCACACTTCTCAGTAACATGCTCTTCACACCCACAACAAACTAACATTCCTCAAACACTATTTTTATCATGTTCCTTCCTCAGTGAAATGCTCAGGAATATTTTCCCAGCACCTGACATTTTTATGTGACTTAACATTTAGTCATTTTTTCCCCCAATAATGTGTAAGTCTCCAAGAGGCCATAATTAAGACAATATTTTTGAAAAGGGTAATACTGTGGCCATGATGAGATTCTGTAGGTTTAGCATAAGGAAAGGGTTCTGAGGGGAAGAGGATCATAAGATCAGGGAGGGCAGAGCATATGTTTGTCTTCTACATCATTGAATTCCCATCATTATCACCTATTATGACATCAGGAAATATTTTTAAAATTTAATTGACCTGCATGATTTCTCCTGTGGCTAGTTCTGTCTTCCAAAGCAAGTCTAAACTCCTTTCCACTACTGGCAGCCTTGTTAAGGCTCCTCTTCTGCTTCTCTTCAAATGCCCCCACATACACATTCATAAGTAATACTTGGATTTACAACTTACTTCTACAAGTATTATTTTTTGAGCCATCAACTCCTCTCTAAGATATGCAAAGTATGTATAATTATTCCATTTTATAGATGAAGCAGAATGTCAGAAACATTAAATATTTCATATTGCCTCTAGCTTTTAGTCCAGGGCTCTTGTCACCTTCCCGTGCTCCCCCTGCTCACAGACCTGCTCCACCCATCTGCTCCTCCTACCCTGCCACCAAGTGTTGCCTCCTTGTCCTTCTTCTTAGACCTGCTTCAAATTCTACCTCTTCCAGAATATCTCTTTGACCACTTTGAACCAGAATATTTTCCCCGACCCTCCCGTCTCGCCTCCTAATTCTGTTTGGATGTATGATCTATAGAAGGATCATCATCCACGTATGTTCTGAGTCTTTTCTCTAAATAGACTGAAAACTCTTATGCGGAGGAATTATATCTTCCAATCATTTTCTATGCCCCTAAGCATCAGGCAGTGTGCTTGGTGCATAGTTGCTGACCATTTCCCTTACACACTGAACCAAGAAGGAAAACGCAGAGTATCACCATGTTTATTGAAGAACCCAAACTCAAATGGCACCTGGGTTACCTTTGTTTATAGACCACCCCCCCCAGCTGGTATTATATAACCATTACAGAATTTAAAGCCATCCTAATTTTAGAGGGATCTTAAAAACGTTTTGCCTATGAATTCAAAGATTCCTATGAAGAATTAAACACCTACTTTTACTCTACAGAACATTCCATAGAGAATAAATGGAATAAGAATTATTACCAAATCTCTTAGTAACCAACTGAGAATAGAAAATACAAACTTCAAGACTTAACCACTGTCAGTATCCTCTCTCTTACAACAAATTTGGGGAAGGAAGATATTTTATAGGATGAGCAGTGGTCCTCAAGTGGCATCAAACTGGTGAAGCTACTCTGCCTTTATTTTGGGTACTGCATTCTATATAATAACTACTTATTATGTAAAATAACACATATTTATTTGTACAAAGGCTTCCTACAGTCCAAGCATCCCAAAAATTGTTAAAGTTTAGCTCACCTGTACTTTAGATAATCTGTCTCCTAACAACCCCTAATATCCAGACTCTGACTTAGTTCTCTAATGCTTGCTCCATTACAACATACTGCAACAGTAAGATATAGACACAGACAAAATACTGTTCCTCTAAGTTGCCTGTGGGATTTTGTGGGTGGTGAGGAAAACACATGACATTCTAGTTAAAGAGGGTAGTTGTAATTCTCTGTGCTTATCATCAACATCTTCAAATCACACACTTCCGAGCCCAGCATTCTCTTGGCTTACACTCATAATTCTTTTTAACTTTACAGAGTGGGGAAGCTAGTGAATGGGGAAAGAGATAAAGAAGTGGGTAAGGCTGCTAAGGGGTTGAGTCAGATATGTATTTAGATATGCAGAAAAAGAATTTCACATTAGGATCAAGAAAAGGGTGACATACTGGCTTATTTCCCCCCACCAAAAAGAAAGATCCAAATGCTAAGACAAAGCAGACCATAGGGAAGCTTGGGGTGTAGATGTTTTCAAATTATTCAGGGTATTTATGCTAATTGTACTGACAAAGAGTCTATGATTATTTTGGTTCCCCTCCTAAGAATATTAAAAGATCTGGGTTGACATAAAAGGGTATGTGTAAAAGTGAAGTTTTATTACAGATGTCAAATTTGTTAAAGTGATTCATGATAGATTACTTTATTGAAGCAAGTTTAATTACAAATCTTTTCAAATCTTTTTCCCCCTTAACTCAATAAAGAAAAGAAAGAAGGTATGGTTTATCTTCAAAGGGAAGGCAAAATGATTCGTGGGAACAATATTGCAAAAACTAATTTAATCCCTAGAAGTTTAAAATTTAAAAAAAAGGGGGGGGGGAGAAGGAAAGGATTAGCAAAATATGGCTAAGCTGGTGGTGTATGATTACACCCAGCCCTTTTTTGTTGAGACAGGAAAAAGATTTATGTTCTATGGTAAAAGAATGTGTGTAGTGTGAATGATACTGAAAGGTAACTGAACAGAGGCTGATGTGAAGATAAGAGGGCAAATGCTCATAGAGCCATGTGTTGAGTCAGAGCTATGTGGAGGGAACACTGTTAAATGCCTCTGCACAGGCCCTGGAATGATCACAGATGATCTGTTATAAGTGTATTCTTCACTTTTCCACTCTACACATCTGTTAGCTTTTTAAAAATCAAAACACATGTACTTCCAAATTTATATACAAATATCCTTGCACTATGAGATTTACTTTTAAGGAAATAAGTTGGGTGAAGTGTATTCACCCCACATCATTAAGGACCATTAGAATAAGTACTGGGTAACGAGTGGGACAGAAGGAATGCCTTGCTAATGCACTCATGGCTGAGGCATACCCCTCTGTTTCCAAATAAATTTTGTCCAGTTTTTCAGTTGCATTTGATGACGAAGCAGCTGGACTAGAGATGAGTAAAATGGAACAGACAGTGCCCATTGCAATGGAAACCATGTCATCCTTTCTAATTTTCCAAACCAGATGTGGTTTTCTTTTTTCCATCTTTTGGATGTCCCATGTTTCTATTTCTCAAGTTGCATTATAGCATTTTGCACTCATTTTTTTCTGTATCACAACTTTTTCCTCACTTGGGTGTTCCCCATGTCTCCATATACAGTGTCTTATGAAAATGAATTAAGCGATCATTAAGTTGAGTTGTTCCCTTCTCCTGCTGTTTTATAGCAAAGGTAAATGGGCTGACAATTAAAAGAAGTATTACTGGCTGTCTATTGTGTGCCCAGCTCGATGGGAAATGCAGGCGAAAAAGCCTCCTTACCCTCAACCTGCATACTAGTTGGATAATCAAGACAAAGAAGAAAGACTAAATGAGATTTGATTATGGATGTCAGCTTAGATGCCAAGTATAATGAAGGATCATTTGTGGAGCACAGGAAAATAACTGCAAAAGCAATCTGAGGAGTAACATACGGTGTGGGTTGAATTTATCACAGAAGGCTTCAAGGAGGAGATGGAGCAAAAGTTAGGCTTTGGAAAATGAAACGTGTACAGACAGACAGAAACTAAAAGGTGAAGGTTCACTGAGAACCAATTATGGGCCAAGCTGTATTAAGTCAATGTGATTATATTCACTTCATAATTGAGAGATATGGTACTGGGAGAGATTTACAGAGACTTAGTCCTATGTTTCCCAGGGACAAACCTCTACTAAGTGATATTGCTTATGTTGAAATCTAGGCCTGTCTGACCCAATGTTTGAACACTTCACTACATGAAAAAGGAATAGTAGGAGGAAGAAGAAATATAGATGATGGAAACAGTAAGATGATCTGCTTGCCTGGCAAAGTAAAGCACCCTAGACATCACTCATACCAGTTCCTTTGTTTTACAGAGTCTGTGGACCAAAGACAGTAGAAAACAAGGTTAGATCAGGAGAATCTTGCAAACAGGGCAAAGGAATACACTGAAGCTTTGGAGATGAGCATTTTAAGATGATGTATTTTAAGATAAATTTGTATGTCACAAGCTGAGCCCTTTTTCTGTTATAGGGTTCTTCTAATCCAATCTATGCATGACCATCCCCTCCCTAAAGAGCTCTGAATATTTGGGCCACCAGAATTTCTGAGAGAGGAATAAAAGGCCAAATGATGAGCTGAAAACTTAGGCGCTTCAATAGCTCTGAATGAGGTAGTGTTGCTCAAGACCCTTCTCCTTACCAAAAAGAGTTGGCTTCTGGAAGCCCCTCACCAAGAAATTAACCAATGTATTTTTGGAGTATTGGCTCCATGCCCAGCACTATGCTTATAAATCTACAAATCCACGCTTGTGAGTATCATTTAAGAAACTGGCTTATGTAACATAATGTAGGGGTTAAGCATACAGGCTCTGGCAGCAGACTCTCTGGGTTTCATATCTCATCCTCTCACTTACCAGCAATGTGACCTTGGGCAATGTACCTCTTGGGCTTCAGTTTCCTGATCTACAAAATAAGGAAAATAATACTACCTACCTCACTGGGTTATTGTGAGGGTTAATTTAGATTATCCAAGTAAAGCTCTTAGAAAACACCCGGAAGATAGTAAGTACCTAATAAACATCAGGACTCGGGAAAAGGGGAGGAGGAGGTCAGGGCCACTGCTGCTGTTTGTTGGCCCTATTATAACTGGTCCATTTTAAATGCCTTCTTTGATTGTCTGTGGACTCACAATAAGTCTCTGCAGATGCAAAAATAGATAGCTATTCATAACTGTTTCACTGGATCTGATTTATCAGTATAGTTAGTAGTATTGTAGAGAAATGTGTTACAGGTGACAACATAATCAACTGAAATTCTTCCAGTTCCTTTAATAAACTTTATGCTCTAATGAACCACTGTATTATTTAGAACAGGCTAATATATGCTGTGGTAACAAATAAACCCTGAAATTTCAGTGGCTTAATCCCTCTCCCTCTTTGTGATTTGGACAGTTCTCTCCTGGGCAACTCAGGAACTTGGGCCACTTCTCTCTCGCAATCATATACCTAATTTCCTTCACTTCTAATACACAAATGGAGAGAGCAAGGGAGGGAGAGGGGGAAAGTAAAAGGAAGAAGAAGACAGGCAGGGAACAAGACACAGAGTAAGAATGTACAAGGCCCACACATTTTTAACTGCTTTGGACTAGAGCTGACATATCACTTCTATTCACATCCCATCAATAAGAATTAGTCACATATAGACACTTACAAGGACAGAGACTGGGAAATGAAAGGAATGTGAATAGTTGTTAACTAACATTCTCTTAGGTGTTTCATCTCTAAGTGCTAGGTTTGTAGATAAAAATCCCTTAACTACAAGAAGTAAGGAACAAATAATAATAATAATAATAATAATAATAATAATAAATAAATTTTGTTTCTCAATCAAAAAAGTACAGAACTGGGCACCTGGGTGGTTCAGTGGGTTAAACCTCTGCCTTCAGCTTGGGTCATGATCCCAGCATCCTGGGATCAAGCCCCACATCAGGTTTTCTGCTCAGCAGGGAGCCTGCTTCCCCCTCTCTTTCTGCCTGCCTCTCTGTCTACTTGCAATCTCTCTCTCTGTCAAATAAATAAATAAAATCTTAAAAAAAAAAAGTACAGAACTGAAATATTTTCATGGGTCAGTTCTAGGATACAGAAAAGACTTTTAATTAAAAAAAAACAAAAAACCCTTTAGTAAAGGACCTCAGCACCTTTCTAACAGATGCTATGAGGGAAAAAAAAGAGTTTTATGAAGACCCTGATTAAGAAGTTGGAAGCATTTTATTCTATAAATGCAAAATGTTGCTATAAGGGAGGATTCATTGAGATATAGTTTTATGGGACCTGAATATCTGCCTATCTCAACTGGGGAGAGACCTTTCCTGTAAAATTATCTATATTAGGGATTTCTCTCTAACCGGGAATTTGAATGCTGGAGCAGAGTTTAGCCTCATAAATATACCTAGATCATAACCTGCTGGTCAGCCATTTCCACTTAACCTAAGAACATGTTTGTTTAAGCTAGGACTCTGGAATCAAGTGATTCATTAAAAAAAATTCCAACTTTAATTTTTTTTTTTTTTTGCCAAGAAGGACATATTGACTCCTGATGTCCCCCCACCCCAAAGATTCTATCAGCAAAACAAATATTAAACCATGATTAATTTTAAATATTTTGTAAATCAAACACACACACACACACACACACACACACACACACA